>VZTM01005719.1:162686-174634 GCA_013400555.1 Jacana jacana | reverse complement strand
GTCAGGGATGGTGCGTGGCAGGGTCTGGAGGGTCAGTGAGGAAGGGGTTGGTGTGTGTGGGGCAGGGGCTGCATTTGGGCTCAGTGAGGGGTGAAGTTGGGGCTGGGTGTGGGGTCGGTGAGGGCTGTGTGTGGGGCAGGGGCTGTGTGTGGGGCAAGGTGTCGGGTCAGTCAGGGATGGTGCGTGGCAGGGTCTGGGGGGTCAGTGAGGTAGGGGTTGGTGTGTGAGGGATGCAGGTTGGGCGTGTAGGCGGTGTGCGTGAGGGAGATATAGCGCTGTGGGGGGGCTGTACGTGGGGAGTGTTGAGGGGGCTGTAACACTAAATGTAATGGATATATGTCATTTTATTGGAAAAAGTGGGCGTTCCTCTTCCGTGAGCCCTCAGTATGCGCTCTGACTTGCCAGCAGCGAGGGGGCTGTGTTGTGGGGGCAGTCTGGGTTCCAGTGCTCGCAGCAATTCACCTGATGAGGAAGTGCTGTGATAGGTGTGCTGCACAGGGAGCCTGAGGTCTGTGCCATTGGCTTTGGCACCATGCTCTTTAGCACACTGCTTTTATCGGCTCTGGCACTGTGTTTGAACACAGCCTGTGCTGCAGTGCCTAACGGGTGTGGGTAGGTGTCCTGGGCAGAAGCCGTGGAGCTTGCATGCTGCCCCTGGGTAGGAACCTGAGGATGTGGAAATTGTAGTTATGGGGCGGTGGGTAGGGGCGGTTCAGAAATGTGCTCCAGGACTGATCGATGCTACCGGACCTTGGGCAAACATGTGTCTCAATGGTATTAGGCAACGCGGCTGCTAGGAAAAAAATCCTACTACCTTGCTGTGCTTGTCAGCCAGCTGATATGAACAGGGTACCTTTGTTTAAAGCAGTGTTTCTATCAGCTTTTTGAGTCAAGAAAGTGAAAGTTTGTCATTGTTTCAATCTTAAGTGGCTCAGGAGGGCATGAAGAGAGAGAAGGAAAAAAAGGATGGGGAATGGTCTAGGAAAGGTTGGCAAACACAAGGGCTTGTCTTGCACCATTGGTGCTTTTTGGGTTTAGCCCATGCTGGAGTTAGCAGTGTCAGCTGCCTTCCTGTTAGCTTTATTTGGGTTGTGTTCCCTCTGCTGTACAACAGAAGGTGTCGGTTGTTTTGGGAGATGCCAGTGTCCCAGGAGACTGCAAACAAGCCTCAAGCGAACGAACTGATATTGCCTTTTCCATCTGCTCTCCTGACACCAGCAGAACAATTATGCTATGTCTTTACCTGTCCTCACAGGGTCCCCAGAATTATAGTGGTGAGGTCTTCATTGGTGGGCACTTATCTGCTCTTTTCTGTTGTTAAGCATGGGTGGTATACTCCAGAAATGTTTGGTGACATGTTGTTTTTCCAAATGGGATTTCAGTAAAGTCCTTGGGTTGTATCAGTAGGCCTTCTGTTTAGAGTAGTTCAAGTTTGGCTTTAGCTCTTGCTGATTTCTTAGAACAGCCCCTATGCAACTGGCCAGGCTGGCTTCTTGTCATTTCTGGTGAAATGCCCTGCTAAAAAGCCAATTTTGCAGTAATATGAGGCATCTTTGGCCTGAGACCTAGAGCACATAGTGCTACAGGCCGCTTGAAAGCGGTTCAGAGCTCAAAGAAAACTACATTGTTCTAACTGGCTTCTAGCACGGTCATTTGGGAGTAGTTATGCTTGTGGTGCTGCTATTCAGTTAGCTCTGAAATCCATGGGGCAAAACTCTGTTGTGGTGTAGGCATCTGGTGGTACTTAGTGATTTTCCACAGCTTGAATATTTAAAGTTGGAGAGAATACGGTGAACGTCCCCCATGGCACCTGAGGAACTTCAGCTGTTCGTGTCCTCTGGGTTTTTGTGCTGTTGGCATCAGAGCTCTTCACAGCTGCTTGTTCTAATTGCACTCCACGTGAACAAGCCAAACTAAACCTGTAAAAGCTGTGAACATCACTGTGCTGTAACTTTCACTGCCTCAAAGTGCACAGTGCTGTGGCAAATGCACTAACTAGCCAGCAGTGGGATCTGCCTTCAGCTGTGCAAAACCTCCCGTCTGCCTGGAGGTTTGGTAAGACCTTGAAGGTAAAAAGAAGAATGGAGTGTTGAAGCTGGAACAGAATTGGGAAGGTAGATTGGTTTGTTCTAGATGTGAGGATTGTGGCAATTCATGTAAATCACTACTTTCCCACATCTTTCCATTATTTCCATAAGGTCTGAGTACTGGTCTTCTCCTGGTTTTGGTGCTTAGAGCATTAACACAGCTGTACTTTAGCAGGCTGTTTTGAGGCTGTGTGTTAGTTGTCAGTGAAGTTTTCTAACACATTGGATCTGGTTGTTCCATGTCAGGTTAGATGAGGCTTTTCACTGAGCAGTTTGTAATTGCGTTTCTTGTAATGTTGGAGTTTCTTCTTTGCCTTGCCACCATGGGGAAAAACATGCCTGGAAAATAAAAATTACCTTTTCTGATGGGTTAACTGGAGAGGGGCAGTCATATCCTCAACTAAATTGGCCAAGGTTATGATTAACTGATGGAAACTGTATCACTTTTAAGATGCCTCTATCTTTTGTGGTCTTTTTTGGAAGAAAGTTCCAAATGTTCCTGTGAGCTCCAGACTTGCTTTTGTGTTGCTTTATAGAAAGCTTCTTGTGAACCTGAATTTTATACCTTTCTATTTCCTATTCTTTTCCAGGCTGTAAGGACATTCCGTGTTACTGAAGGAAGGTGCTCTTATTTGGGTAGTGACTTATGATGTCAAGAACTGTATCGTCCTGGATCTTAACCTCAGCAAGAAAGAGAATTGTTTTGCAAGGAAAAGGACGTTTGTACTCCCTCTGTATCCCAAACAGGAACAAGATAAAATGGAAACTTGTTTTCTCCAAAACACGTCCCTGCCCTGCTGGGAGCTGCAGCTTGGACAGTACTTTCTCCTTAAAAAAAGCATTTCGACACACTTCCACCGAAGAAGAACATTTCTCTTTCCAGTTGTCTCCCTCGCAAATCAATGAAATACTCAGAGCTGGTGAATTATCCCATAAAATCCTGGATTTGAATGGTAAAAATGCAAATTCTGTGTTGAGGTTTGAGAGTAACCAGTTGGCGTCCAACGCCCCTATTGAAGACCGCAGAAGCGCAGCCACTTGCCTGCAGACCCAGGGGATGATGTTTGGGGTCTTCGATGGCCACGCGGGCTCTGCCTGTGCCCAGGCAGTGAGTGAGAGGCTCCTTCACTACATCGCGGTGTCTCTCATGTCTCGGCAAACCTTGGAGGATATCGAGCTCGCTGTGGAGTGCATGAAGCCAGCTCTGCCTATTCTGCAGCGGCACAAGCATCCAAACGACGCGGAGTACCGAGAAATAACTTCACAGTACTTTGAAAGCCTCCGGGTTTACTGGCAGCATTTGCTGGACCTAGATGCGGAGCCGGGGTTTAGCTTAGAAGAAGCCCTGATAAGTGCGTTCAAAAGGTTGGACTCGGACATATCACTGGAAGTTCAGGCTCCACAGGAAAACGAATTGATGCGAAATATTGCCCTTCAAGTGGCCTTTTCTGGTGCAACAGCCTGCGTCGCTCACGTTGACGGTGTTCACCTACATGTTGCAAATACCGGTGATTGCAGAGCTGTTCTAGGGGTTCATGAGGATGACGGAACGTGGTCTACTCTCCCTCTAACCCGGGACCACAACGCCTTTGATGAATTTGAGATCAGAAGGCTGAAGAGGGAACACCCTAGGTCTGAGGAGAAAACCGTGTTTGTGAATGACAGGTTACTGGGGATTCTGATGCCCACCAGAGCTTTCGGAGATGTGCAATTAAAGTGGAGTAAAGAATTGCAGCAGAACGTTCTCGAGAATAGCTCTGATGTTGAGGGTCTAAATATTTATCAGTATGTTCCTCCAAACTACCACACCCCCCCTTATTTGACTGCGGAGCCTGAAGTCACATACCACAAACTAAGAAGCAAGGATAAGTTCCTGGTTATTGCTTCGGATGGGCTGTGGGAGCTGCTGAGTAACGAGAAGGTTGTACAGCTCGTTGCTGGACACCTTATGGAGCTCAATGCGCAGAAGCCACAGCTGGCCTTTGAGAAACCAGTTAATTTGGGCTACATGCACAGCTTGTTGCTGCAGAGGAAGAACAGAGGCGTTGCCCCACTTGACCAGAACGTAGCTACTCATTTAATACGGCACGCGATTGGAAATAACGAGTACGGGGAGGTGGACCAGGAGAAGCTTGCTGCCATGCTGACGCTGCCCGAAGACCTTGCGAGGATGTACCGAGATGACATCACAGTCACTGTGGTGTATTTCAATCCAGAGACAATTGAACATTACCACCGAAACAACGACTAGCGACTCGCGCTGCTGCCGTTCTCTCCCTCTGGCCAACGTTGGTACTGAAACCGTGACTCTTTCTCTGAGAGTCCCACCCTTACCAGTGTTACGGTCTCGGAAGTTTCTAGGTCTTTTTGTTACTTCCTAGTCTTGAAAATAACTTTCTAGAAGTGAGTTTGGTGGAAGTTCCCTGGGTTTCCAGGTCTGCACACACTGAAGAAAAATGCTTTGATGGAAGTTGGGCGAAATGGAACTGAACTGAAATTGCTGACCCAGTTCTGATACTGTGGGAACCACTGGTAAAACTTTCCAAATGAACAAATGAGACCCATTTCACCGAGGCCAGTACAATTTACTAGAGGGATGGGTAATACCTGTAGCTGCCTGGAGTCTCAAGAAGGGCTCCGCTCCTGCGGAAAACAAGTAGCATCCTGTTGAAGCACTGTAATTGAATTAAATAAATAGCTACCAAACCTTTATTTGATGTAACGGTGTCAGATACTTTAAGGAATTGCCTTTTATAGGTGAAGACAACACTACAGAAGGCTCTTCAAAGAGCCCTGGGGCTGTCAGACATATTTTTTCATAATTCTTTTTAAGCTGGGGAATAAAATCATCTTTTCTTCTGCAATTATTCTGCAGTGCAAATGCACATTCCCTTAACCCAGTGTGTGGGCTTAGTGTGACAGCTTACAGCTCAAACACACAGGAGGCACTTCATGATTCCCTGTTTAGGAATTAACAGAACTAACTTTAGTGTTTAAGTGTGTGACTTGCTTAAAGAATGTGGCCTTTTGTTACTGATCTGTGAGTGCTGTGCATCAAATCCTCCAGCTGCAGTTTAAATGGCATTTGACAGATCGAGAAGTTCAAAAATTCACCTAGATGTAAATACAGCGAGAGAGAGAGCACCTTTCTCTTCAGTTTTAGCTTAGAGGCAGAATAACAGTGCTGGTATTTAATCTTTATTTTTCTCTGAATCCTGCCTTTGGATGCCAGCTTTTCTTCATAGGTGCAGAGTTAGTCTCTAATGAATTTGTGTTTTAATCTCTGAACGTATACTGTCTACTTTACAGTAGTTTTCTTTTACACTGTGCTTTCGGGGGTGCCAGTCCCTGCTTGCAAATCAGTATTCTCCCAAGTTCCACATACGGTGTTCTCTGGTGAGCCTTTTCCTTGTTTTGGTACAGCAATAACGGTTGCCAGCAAGAACGCGAGTACTGGGAATATAAGGCTGTTTACTGCTGGTGCTAATGAGTAGGAGCTCGTGTGGGTGCAGCAGAGCAGATTAAAATATTGTGGGTTTTTTCTGAATTTCACTGAAAAGCGTTACCCTTCTGCAGGTTAGTAGATGGAAAAAGTACGTAAGTTTTTTCAAGATCTTAAGTGGGTGAGATCTCGGGGTGTAAGGCAGTAGCAGTTGTGGATTTGGGGCTTCTTGAATACTTTTCCTCCAGATAAAAATTCCCTGTGCTTTTTCGGGCATTTCAAGCATCTGTTTTGAAGATTGATTAGAAGGAAACTAAAAATGTTTTAAAAAAAGAAATGTTCATGCTTTTGACTCTTCAGGATTGACTCGTAATTCAGTGCTGTACCGAGAGGGCACCTGGGCCAGGAGGGCAGAGCCAGCTTCCAGCAGCATTCCTGAACCCTTTGGGATTTACATGGCCTGTTCCCATTTCCTCTTACAAATCCTTGGGTGTTGTTACTTACATGCTTGAAATTTAGACTTAAAGAAGTAAAGAAGCATTTTTAGAGAAGCTAACAGAGCAGCTAGAGGACCAAAGGGGTCTGTATTACAGCTGATAGGAAGTGATACGGTTATTTCTTTTTAAGGAAGGTAATCTAGAGAACTTCTGAACTTTTGATGTAGGGCAAACCTGCAGCTGCAGAAGTAGCACAGCAAACGAGTATATAGTCATAAAATAAATAAAAAAAATAAGCTGTTTTGCTCTTTCACTATCCAGAGGTGAAATCTGGGTTGTCTTTCAAAAGAGTTACCCCGACACTGTGTCACCTGGCCTTGCTCCGGGACATCGTGGCTGCAAATTGCTGATGATTGTTTTGGAGAATGTGTCTGACAGTAAGGAGGGTGCTATTTCTGGTTTTATGGTTAGCTTTGCTCAGTTTAACATCCACCACCAGTGGGGAAGGATAATGTTGGACCATGTAGAGGTCTGGGGGTTGCTGGGTTTTTTTAAAATGCAGATGGTGGGCTTCATTGCTGAGCTTGGGGCGAGGAGAAGAGTTTCCTCATTTAAACGGGATCCGAGGCATTTTCATCTCTGGCTGCAAGCACAGCCAAAAAGGCATTAATAAAAGTAGTGTTTTGTGACTTGGAGCATGAACAACGTGTCAGTGAGCAAAGTAAATGGAAGAATCTGCTCCTGCAGGCAGGGTGATGTGTGGGGTTAAGAGCACCTCCAGATGAGAGCCCCGCGGTGCCGGGAGCGTTGGGTAGAAGTGTCTTTGCAGGCAGTCTGTCTGGGTCAGGTGAGGGAGCGCTGCTCGGCTTTGGTTTTCTTTGTTTCCAGAGGAGCCACAGTCAGAACCAGTCACTCAAATTCTGTCTCTCAAAACGTGGTATTGTGGGCATCATGACTCTTCAGCAGAACATCTGGGGTGTAGTGCTGATGTAAATACTAGAAAAAAAATACTATTTTCTTCCCTAAAACTTACACCTTGTGTTCAAACACAACTTTGTCGCTTGGGGTTTGTTCTCTAGAACACTTATTCCCAAAATCAAAGCATCTCAGGGATTCTTCCAAGCACCTTGAAAAGCTCCTCCAGTCCAACCCCCTGCTGGAGCAGGAACACCCAGAGCAGGTCACACAGGAACGCCTCCAGGCGGGTTTGGGATGTCTCCAGAGAAGGAGACTCCACCACCTCCCTGGGCAGCCCCTGCCAGGGTTCCCTCACCCTCACCATCAACAAGTTTTTCCTCATATTGAAGTGGAACCTTCTCTGTTCCAGCTCCCACCCATTGCCCCTTGTCCTGTCATTGGGTGTCACTGAGAAGAGCCTGGCTCCATCCTCCTGACGCTCACCCTATTATTATTATTTTATTATTATGATTATTAGTTATTCCATGTTCCTAAATGTTGATGCTTATTTATATTTAAGTATTCAGGCCCCCAGAATGTATTTGGATGTTGTTTTTCTTTCTTTTTTATTTGTTGTTTTGTTGTTGTTGTGTTTGGTTGGTTGGTTTTTTTATAACCTTGTTTGTAAATGGAGAAAAGGATTACTGGTTTTGTAGGGGGTTACATTTTTCTAAGTAAAAATACTAATTTTGCACTTAAACCTAATTTTTATTAAATGGATGAAAGACTTAACGTTGTGGTGGCTGTACTGGAGCTGGCAGCTCTGAGCTGAGCACTCACGTGAGAAAATGCCAGGTTCCAGGGCAGAGAGCGGGAATGTTCAAGCTGGGGTAAAAGTAGGTAGTTTGAGTTGGGGCTGTCAGTTTGCTTACGTGTTTGTAGCTCTGCACGATGGAAATAATTGTTAATCCCCAAGGACACCCTAGTGCTACTGAGCTTCCCCGGAGTGAACCCGTCCGCGGAGGGAGCACGAGCTCACCGGCCAAAATCCCCACACTGGGCTTTAGTTAATTTAACAGTCTACCTGAAAAGATTTAAACTTCGATAGGGTCACATGGACGTACGTCTTCATCAGCCCTTAAAGCATTCTAACTCTCACATGAAGCGTCTGCAGCAATTCTCTGAAAAATAGGCAAAAAAAAAAAAGTACAAATACAACATCTGTATAAAAGCCTTGAATTACAACAGGGCATGTGCTCGGGTATCTGAGGATTAGCTTAATTTCTGTTAATTCTAAGTGTTTGGTTTGGGGGGGGAGTAGTAGAGAGAAAAGAAAATAATTGGGAACATGTAGTTTTTTTTCCTTTATTTTGAGGACGAGTGTTTTGGTATTGAGTCGAAGAGAGGTTGTCTGTTCAGAGCTGTAGCTGCTTAAGGGCTGAAGGTGGAAGCGTTGGGCGCTGTGTGGATTTGACGGGGATCAGTTGGCGGCGTCTGCTCTTTGCAGGTGGGAAGTAGGAATCCAAGGCACATGTTTCTCTTGGGGGTTACCAAGCATGGTGTGACATGAGGGGAGAAAGGGGAGGTTTTCCTTCTTTCTGTCTGTTGCAGAGAGGTTAACCTTCAAAGAAGTGTTCTTGTCAAATGAAACACTGAAAATTTCAGTAAATCTTTGTCTTTATGCTGAAGAGCTGGTTCAAACTGCGACTGTCGGATCTCTCCAGTTGTCGGTCAGGAGAGAACTGGTCTTATTTCTTACCACTTTAGTTAATTGCTGCTCAGAGACTTTAACCCCCTTGGCTTGCACCACGCTAGCAAGGTGATCTCTCCGAGTTTGGTTGCTATGAGCTGGTGTCATCGAGGACACTGGGAATGGTATCTAAGAATCTTAAACAGCTTGAAGGAGCTCAGCAGTTGTGGAAAGGAAGCAGAATTATGGTTTCTATTTGGGTTAAGCAAGCTTAAGTGAGCACTTCTCATTTCTCAAAGAGGAAAAAAAGTACCTTTCTTGCCTCCTGGCAACCTTTTTTGAATTAGAAGCAACGAAGAGGGGGAAAAAATGTGGTCAGAAATCTATGGTCGGAAGAGTACTGGAAGCTGAGGGAGCAGATGAGTGGGTCACAAAGTACACTTCTCAGGCCTCCCTGCTGGAATTGTGGAGCCAGTCTCACTGGGACCTGTTCCAGAGCAGGTTCAGTGGGTTCAGTCTCACGAGGACCTGTTCTGGAGCAGGTTGGGTTGGCACAGGTTGTGTTTTTCAGACCCTGACCTGGTGCTTCTCTCAAATCAGCCAAAGGGTTCTGGCTGTGGAAATATTTCTTCCTGGATGGAGGCGGCAGCCCAGCGGTAGGAGGCAGGAGTTTACTGTCGGCTTGGGGGGGTTCCAAGCTCCCCTGGTGGAGCCTGTGACATGCTTTTGCTTGGTTTTGTTCAATGCACTTTGCTTTGTGCTCTCTGAAGCGCTCCTTGGTGCTCTGAGGTGGCTCTGACATCGCTGCTTTGTGCTCCACGGTTCTGCGGGATTCTTGACAAAAAGGGTTGCAACTCCATTGCGTCACTGAATAAGCCTGCAGACCAGAGGGTGGCCAGGAGATGTCGTCTGAGTTTTGCCAAAGGAAATCTGTGCTATCAGGTCAGTAACAGAAATTTCAGGTGCTGTTGAAAAATGGAGAAAAAAATTCCTACTGATCTTATGCATCTTAAAAATTCCATGGGATTTATTAGTACTTCCAGTTTATAAACCGGGTGGTCAGAGCAGGGGTTGGATTAACTTTAATACTTTGCCAAACCCAAGTTTTAATGGCCCAAGTACCGTAAGTGGGACTTGGCCACTTTGGATTGCTCCTGCTGCAGGGTTTGCTCAGCAGCTGCAGGTGGCCATGGGTGCTCCAAGGCAGTGCTGCGCTTTAGGTTAAACCATTCTGCTTTGGACAAATTTCTAGTCTGGAAATGGTGTTGGAAAGCTCCTGGAGGAGGTTGCTGCTGTGAGGAACCAGAGAGCTGCCGTTCAGTCTGGGTGTTCTGAGTTCTTCAGTCTGAGACATTCAAAACCCGCCTGGAGAAGTTCCTTTCTAGGAAGGAACCTGCTCTGGGGGGACTTGCTTTGGCAGAGGGGTTGGACTAGATGATGTTGAGAGGTCCCTTCCAACCCCAGATCTTTCTGTGTTCACAGAGATAGCTTGGTTCCACCTTGTTGTCAGCTGGAATTCTTGAGCAAGAGGAGGGTTTGAGAAATAAATCGGTGTCCGGTTGGTTTCGTGGTGGAGACTTTTTGGCTCCCCCCACCCCTTTATTTTGTTTTTTCCCGCTTTTATCTACTGTTCTTTCTTCTGGACGTAGTTGTCTTTCTTATCACAGATAAAAATAACATGTCCTCCTACGAGACCAACTTTACCTTCTGTTGGATCTCAGGCTTCAGTCTGAGATGTGGTCGTGTCTCTGCTGCTAAGCACTTACCGTGAAGGTGGGGTACTGGGACAATTCTGGCAGCTCAGCTGGAGGGTAATGGTGGGTGATGGTGGGGCAGAACAAAGCCATGGCATTTGGGTCATGGAGCTAATTTCCACCCCCCCTGTAGATGTGCTCCACACCTGGACCTGGGTCAGGGTCTGGTTCCAAACCCATTTGATGTATCTGCTGATCAGATCTTTGCCGTGCCCTCTCTCTCCGTTAAAAGTGAAATCTCATCATTTGGCTGCATTTTTGGAGAATCTAGGTCATGATTAAAATCTTCCAGGGCTGGGGCTCATGTGGCACCCCCTTATTTTAAAGAATTTTCTCGCTCTTTCCAGACCTGTATAAAGCAAACAGAAGCTGCGTGCCCGTCCCTAATTCCGATGCTGCCGTGCACTAAGGAACTTACCGTTTGCTGTGACTTTCTTGGCTGTGATGCCCCCTGGGAGTTCCTAGGGCTTGTGCACAGGACCTTCCTCTCATTTGCAGAGCTGTGCTTAGGAATAAGAGATAATGGCTGGATTTTTTTTCAAGCTATGATAGAGAGTAAATTCCCTCACGACCCCGATCCTTTTCCAACAAACGTGCCTAACGCCGCTGAAAAGGTTATTTGTATTGTGACTGTGCTTAAGGTAAGCCCCGTGGCTTTGAAATCCTTGGCTACGGGGGAAAAGGCTGCAGCAGTCAGTAGTCTGAGGGTTCCTCTGGTGCAGAAGGGAGCGGAGAAAGACCTCGGTAAAACCTGCAAACCCAGGGTGACGTTGCTGCCCTCTCACAGCTGTGGGACAACAAAAGGGGATTTGATTTCATTTTGAATTCGATTTCTCTGTGGTTTTCCCGGTGCCTGACAGGAAGCAGGCACAGGTTGGGTTCTCCTCATGGCCTTTTCTGGAGTCTAGTTAATTTTTTACATGTGGGTTTTGGTTTTATTTATTTTTTTCCTCTTTTTCTAGCCAGGCTTTTAGAGGCAATCTAGTGTCACCTGCAGTCAATGCTGGTGATAACTATTTCTGCCTGATTCACCTGCCAACTCGCCTTTTATTCATCCTGCTGATGGAAACAATCTCCTGTGGAACTTCTCCTCCTGAGGGGGTTCAAAAGCTTTCCCATTACAGATGTAATAGATCCTTTTGCACCCTAGTGCAAGAATTTTGGATTGTTTCTTAGGTGTTTCTGAAGGAGTTAGGAGCTGTAAAGTTGTGATTGGGAGAAGGGAAATAATGCAGCCCAGGAAGTGCAGCAGCAGGGGAACCCCTGTGTGCTTTAGGGTCTTACTGTGAAATATCGATGTTTTACCAACCCCAGAACTGTCTCCCCTTATGTTTCCTTCACACTTCGGGTGCTGCAGCTGCACCTCGAGCCCTTGTCTCCCGCTGGAAGGTCAGAGCTGTCAGTTTATGGTGACCCAGGAGGTGCTCTGGGACGCTGACGCTGTGACGCCGCGTCTGGGCCAGCAGAGGGCGCTCAGGAGCCGAGCGCGGGCCGCCCAGCACGGGGGCGCTCATGCTCCACCGCTGGGGTTGTCCGCCAGNGGCTCTGCTGACAGGTACCGCCTGCGACTGCCCACTGCCTGAACCCCGCAGCGCTGCGTGATGAGTGTCTGCGGGCGCTAGGGCAGCGCTACCCCCGGGG
>VZTM01005719.1:136060-156936 GCA_013400555.1 Jacana jacana | reverse complement strand
GGGCCTTGCTGCCGCCCGCCGCGCCTCTGTCTCTCTCCCTGCCCGAGGATGCCCAGCCGGGCAGCCGCCTGGCGACGCTGGCCCCGGGGCGCTTTGCCTCCGCCTGGTTCAAGCTGGTGTCGCCGCCCGTCGAGGAGTCGCCGGTGCAGGTGGAGCGGGAGAGCGGCGAGGTGAGGCTGGTCGCCGCGCTGGACAGGGAGGCGGTGGCCGTCTGGGAGATTGTCGTCCGAGTCCAGGAGCGCCGAGGTAGGTGCCGGCGTGAGGCGGTGTGCTGGCTGCCGACACGGGCGGCGGCTGTGCTAGCCCCTGCGGTGGCAGCTGTAAAAACAAGTTACGTCTTAGGCAGTAGTGGTCTTGTCCCATCAGTGAGTTAGAGGACAGTTTGCCTTCTAAGACATAAAACGTCCCCGAGTGATAAAAAGTGCATAACCATGGTTTAGCGTCAGGCATCATGTGCTAGAAGGGCATATTGTATCTTTTAAATTTGAAAATGGTTAATATTTAAACACTGTAGGTGACAGGAAGCATTACATAGCTGTACAGCCCATATCCACTTAACTGTATAAAGTGCTTGGAGCAGGAAGGTGGTTATCAGGATTTAACCATCTCACTTCTTAAAATTCTTAGTCATTAATGAACAGCATGGAAAGTGTGTAGTGTAAGCAATGAGTGTTACTTATGTTATATATGCATTGAGAAAATGCACCTTAGATACACCGTGCTTCTGACACACAAGTGTTTTCTATTAAAGTGTTTCCCATGCTCTGATCCTGTAAGTGCTTGACTTGAAGCATGCAGCTGAAGTCACTAAATTCTGAGTTGTTACCGAAATCAAGCGTGTTTTGACTTACAAGTGTGATGTGAGTCTTTGCAAGATCGGTGCCTTTATGTTTGTGTGGCTGCTCTTTTTAAAAAAAATAAATCTGAGGAGTCTGAAGTGCATCATTAAAATGGCCTGTTTCTGGTTTGAATTGTTACCATTCACGGAGTCTTTCTCAAGTTAATAGAGTAGCTTGTTTCATTTATCTACAGCTGATAACATCTATTACTTTTAAAGATTATTTTTAAACTTTGAATTGTCATCTTGCTTAGTATTTTTCACCTGTGAAAGTACAACTTAGCTTAAGGGTATTTTTAATTCACTAGAGGGTAGATATCAGTATGCATTCACCCTGTTTCTTGTTATTTTCATGTTACTTTTTGATTGTAACAGTGTTCTGAAGATTGTCTTAGAATATGAGTGTTCTGGAGAAAATTGTACCCGCAGAAATGGCTTGATTTCATCTTAGAAAGGTTTAGAAAGATTTTTGTATTATGTGACATCTAGTGCTTGGGAGAACTATTAACTTCTCAACAGTGCAGCTACTCAGAGTAACTTGTTAGGCACAGAGCAGCGCAGGCGGGAGAGATGAAAAGCTTCCCACACTGTTCCATCCCTCATCTCGGCTGTTTGCTGACTGAAGGGCAGCCCGTAGGAGAGAGGCAGTTTATTCCTTGGAGTCTGTTAAATCCCCGAGGATGCCTTGCAGGGATTCTAATTAGTGCTGACAGTTTCAGTGACATGGATACTCCTCCCTAGTGAAGCAGGCTAGGTCGCCAGCTCATTTCACTTGGGTCCTGAGGAACAACTCTCAGATCTTTCTCTTGTTCCCCCTTGGTTTTTGTCATGCCTATCACTGCAGCATATTGATGTCAGTCACTTGGATTGGCTTTGTGCTATTCCATCTTGAGCTTTGGCTGCTAACCGGGAGGTTGATAGACAATTTCCAAAACTCAAGTGCTCTTGATGTCCTACGTTTGCTACTCAGTCTTGAGTAGTAAGGCTACATGCCAAAGGGGATGTCGTTACACAGGGGCAGTGACAAAATCTATTGGGTCAGTCTGAGCATGCTTCTGGGATGTTCAGCACTCTGTCATGTAGCTCAAGCTTCAGCCCTTTGTTGGTGTCACAGCTCTCTCTGTCAGGATCAAGAAGATGTTGGTAGAAAAGTGGTAGCTAACCTTGCCCCCAGTTACTGCTAGTCTCACCTTTGTGATGGTTTTTACTCTTATCTAGTGTAATATGGAAGTCAGACTGCTGGGAGCAAAGCTTGTGACTCTGTCATGCCAGAGATTTCTTTTCCAAAGCAGTGCTTGCTAACCCAGTTTAAAAACAAACAAACAAACAAACCCAAACTAACTTATTTTCAGGGATATTTTTCACCATCCTGTAGTTTTACTAAATAGATTGGAGTGTTTTCCACTAGTCTGATATATTACTGCTAGAAGTATGATGTAGTAAGGTACTAACCTCTACAAAATATGTAGAACTAGATTCTGACTTCCAGAGAGTACACAGATGGCAGTTAACTGTGGACACTACAAATGGCACACTTCAGATGCTAGTGATTCTCAGTTGCTTTGTTTAAAGGAGCCTCAATTAAAAAATACACCCTTATTAGTACTAGTTTCTTTATCGGGAAAAGGTTAATAATGACTTGACGCTTTTAAAGGTCTTTTAAGCTGCAAAATGCTTATATTCTCATTTTATAGAATTTAAAATACATAGGTATTTGAGACATACTTAGAAAGTCACGTCTCCTTCCTTACTCACGATCCAGACTTCAGTAATGTGAGAGAAGACAGCCAAAAGGGTGAGGTAGGAGAGGGGGAAAGGTGGCTAGCATGTTTTAGTTAGATGTTTTAGTTAGTCTGAAATAAGGAAGAGATAGAAGATTGCAAAAGCTCAGGAAAAAGCACCCAGCATAAACAGAAATGAGCTCTTGGGGTGAATCAAAGTGGGGAGATGGTTGCATTGAATTTTGCTGTGAATAAAAGTGTAAGTTCAGGTTCTTTCTCCAGTTTGTTTACTTCACTTTTAGTGTTTGTGCTGGCTAATTTTACATGGTACAGGGCCCCACTAATAAGTTTGTCTCTGTCATTCTTACAAGCTCCCTCTAAGTACTGAAAGGCTGCAGTAAGGTCTCCCTTGACACTTCTCTTTTCCAGGCTGAACAACCCCAACTCACTCAGACTGTCCTCATTTATTGTAGTGATGGGGACAAATCACCATTCCCACTATTCTCATTACTGCTGCAGCTACATGCTGTAGTGCTGTAGTTACCTTTTGACAGGACATATTTTGCTTAGAAACTTCTTTTCTTTTTTAAATTTCCATAATTTCTTTTGTGTTCTTTGAAATAATAAATAATTATTTGATGTATTTTAGTGCTGCAGTAAAGCTACCTGCAATCTGTAGAGGAAATAGTACATTACTAGTTCTATTTATTCACTGTGTATGTCTTTATGTGGTCATTTGATACTTTGTAGGCTTAATTTTAACATAGTTTTTATGTTTACTGAAAACAGTAGCTGCTGGAAAGCAGCAGCAGGAAATTTGGAACCTATAGTGCAAAGCATGTTTTTTTATGGTATGGGTTCTGCTGTACTTGTGAAGGAGTAATAAATAATTCCAGGCTCTGGACCAGAGAGGAAATACTATTTTGTTTCGTAGTTCAACTTCAGTTAATTGGATGGATTCTTAGAAGGAAGGTTTAAAAACCAGGCAGAAGTCAGTTTTAAAAAGCTGAGATCACAGATAATCAAGGCTGATAGATTTCACAGATTGATAGGAGGCTACCTTTCAGATCAGGGCTGACCTGTCCAACGTGATTGTCAGATCTTGAAGTGCAGTAGCAGGTCTTGCAACTCCCTGCGTTTGACTGCCCATGTTCAAGGCCAGCTCCAGCACCATGCAGCTGCCTAACCTTGGATCAGAGAGTTAGCTGTCACAAGCCTTGTCTGTGGCCTCTGCCCCATGTCCTGGGAGCTGTGCTTAAGCTCAGGTCCTTTGCAGAGCTCCCCTGGGGGTGTGCTCTGCCAGGACATATATATATAATGATGACCCTGACACTGTCTTGCTGACTTAGTTTCCCCAGCTTGGCCTGAGAGCTGCCTCATTACTGCAAATCTGTCTGGTGACCACTGGAATGTTGGATGAACCAGGTTAATATCTGGGGACCTGCTCTGCTCTTTTTGCTCAATGACAGTGAAGTCCCTGCCTTCCCTGCTGTCACCCTGGTCTCCTTTATCACCTTACCCTGGGGAGCAGCTTGTCCTTGCTGCTCCTTGGCTGTTAAATTATCCAACTTCAGCAGCAGCCCGTGGATTTCTATAAAATACTCTATTTACTCTGACTGCCTTATGAACTGAAATTGTTCTGCTTCAACATTGGGAAGAACATTGGATCTTGAGAGTGGAAATCACATTTTTGAAACTGAAATATGGCCCAGCAGTGTATACATTTTTCATAATTTACAAAAATGTTGGACAAAAGAGTAAAAAAACCCCTCACAAGCCCCACAACTCAAACCAAGGAGAAACATCAGAAAAAACTTGTACAATAAGTTTAGCAACAACATGCTAAACAGCATTCCAAAATTTCAGGGTTTAACTTCATGAGAATATTTTTGGCACATCGTCCTTGATGAGGAAATTCCTCTAGTGACCCTGCTGGTCACAGCCCTGGGCTGTTTCCTCAGTCAGGCTTGCCCAAGGAACTGATGAATACACTCAACATTTTCTGTAGCATTTCAGATTTTATGCCATTTAATTTATTGGGACACAATTTATTTATTCTTCACAAAAGCACCACACTATTTTAGGTTTTTACCCAGTAACAGCAGGTGAAATTTCTTAGACTGTCATAGCCATTACTATTTTAACACAGAGCTAGCATTTAATTTGAGAAGGAGCCATTATTATTCCATTAATGCTTGGGGGAAGTGCATGAAAGATCCCATCTCTCTAATCCTCTGTTGTCTCAAGCTCCTTTGACCTTACTTCATCCATGGGCATTAGCTTTGTAATCCCCCATCGTTCATTTATTCTTATTAGAGGATTTGCCAAGGGTGATGTTTGACATGCCTTCTAAACAGTTACCAGCAGTCGCTTAGATTTTGAGTGTATTTGTCATATTTAAATTGATGTATAGAGTGGAGATGCCAATTTTAGTGATACATGTATTTTAAACCTTGAAGGTTTTCATCCTTTGAAGCCAAGGATTGCCTATTTTAGTTTTTTCTGAGGCCTTAGTTCCTTACTAGCTGTGTATCGATCTGTGGGATCATCTTTAAGAATTAAGTAGCTTCTGGGTGATGTTTTGTCTTTTACAATTCTTATTACCTCTTTTATGAATTATAATCCTGTTAACAGTTCCATATCAAACTGGCCTGAGGTTGAAGTCATTGGGAATTATCCAGCAGATGTGTTTCTTTAACCTGCAGTGGGTTCCGTTCTGTGTACATTCAGGACAGCTGTAGGTGTTTACAGGTTTGGGATGTACTGATTTGTGGTAGAAAGGAGTGTCTGGGGAAGATGCAGAGCACTGTGTTGATGTTTATGCGGTCTGAATGTTTTGATAATATATGCTGTCTACTCCGAGCAGTCAGAAGATCTTTGTGAGACTACTCAGATTTAAACACCAAAACTGTTTAGATCTTCTGGCTGTTTATCATGTCAAACATTCAGATTCTGCAAGATAAACGTTTTTTTTTTCTTTTTGTTTTTTTAAGTTCTGACTAAATTTCAGCTAAAATTTGTTCTTTGATGTAGATAGTAAGTTACAGAACACATGGAGGGTCTTTCTCAAAGTTGGTCTGTAACATCTTCAATTGGGCATGGATTCTCTGACTGACATGACAATTATGTTATACCTTATTTGATGCTGAAATAGTTTAATTTCAGTTTTTCCTAACCCCACTTTTTTTCCAGTTAGAAGTTTGACATCAAAATTTGTATATAAAAATTTCTTTAAACTTTCTTGATATGTTTGTGTTTAGGTTTTAGAATAAAAGAGAGAGACTGAGATTTAGCCCACAGTAAATTTTCCTTTGACTTCAAAGTGCCTTGATGCAAACTGGGGACAAATTCAGTAATTTTATGACAGTTGCCTCTTGATTCACTTAAAAATATATGGTTTTTAAGAGTATACAGTTTCAGATAAAACTCCACTTTTGATTTTCCTTTTTCTGATAAAAGAGCTTATAATTTCTTAAATAGGAAATTTGATTACCTTAGATGATTGATCTGAGCTGTATAAACATTTTTTACTTCTTTGAATGGGAAAGTCGGTATTAAGGAAGTTCCAGTTTTGGGATAAGGACAGTTGGGGGCGACAGAGCAGAGAGAGTGGGAATAGATAAGGAAGGTTTTGTCTGTATGTCAGCTTATTCCTCAATACGGTTTGCAAGGGAAACTGAGATCCGTCAGTCTTTCTTCCCTGCTGCAAAAAAATGTTTGTGAAGTCTTACAACCTGCTGTCCTTTCTCCCTGTAACAACTGTGCACTTGGCAAATACCAGTTTATTGCTAGGAAAATCCTAGCCCTGACAACCAGAGTTCTGTGTGGTATGAGTAGGCTTTAGGTTACTGATGATCCATATAAATGTTGCTTTGTGATGTGCCATAGTCAAATGTTTCTTTTTAATTTTCTGGAAAATTAAAATGAATGATGAAATCCTGGCTTTCATGTATTTAGGTCTGCAGTCTGTATTATGTTAGTTCAAAAGACTTGCTATGCATAATGATACAAAGAAGAATGACAGGCTGTTTTGGTGGGGCCACTGATTGTGGTGGGTTGTTATATTTTTTGCTTGCACACCATGGGCTACAGAGAAACCCGATTTTCCCAAAGCAATCCTAATGACAACTTCAAGAGAGCTTTCCATCTTTTGGTGGTGTAGTAGCTGTCACCTCTTTATCTTGCTCCTGATCGTAATGCTTTTTTGGAAATCGGTAATAATTTATTAGGACACATGCTTTGTTATTAAATGATGTCTGTTGTGATTATTAATTTGTGGTAATTTATTTCACATCTGGGCATGCTTAGTTTTCCAGTCTGCCGCTCTCAGCAGATGGATACCACACTGGGAAGTCTCTGATAACATGGTTATCACTTTACTGTCTTTGAACTGGTAATTTATTTTAAGATCCATTCTATCCCCATCATTTACCTAATTTGATGCTTTCTTTACTTTTTTACTTTTGTTTTCCGGTTTGCTTTAACTTCTATTTTAAAAGCCATATGAGTGTAAGGAACAGAGACAGGACAGACTGTCATTCTTCTTTCTGCAAAAAAGATAAGGCACATTAGGTGGGAATGTGGGCTGTCCACAGCTTGAGCCCATCAAAGTTATCTCTTTAGAAGTTTATGTTTTATGAATGAGCAAACTAATGTACTTAAAAGTAGCCCATCATATACTTCATGAATTTTCAGAAATGACAGTAGAGAAATGTTTGTGCATAATTGTTCTGTTTTTTGAAGGATATATAGTAGGACTGGGTACAATAACCAGTAGCTTTTATCTTTTGTTATGGTATGAAAATGGGAATTCTCCTGATTACAGCAAAAGTGCTTAGGACTTTTTTTTTTTTCCTGGAGATGTATCTTCCCAAACTTTAGGTCAATAGATATTTTACATTAAAACCATATTCTGGAGTGAGGTCAGTATGATATTTGCAAAGCCTCCTCAAAACAACAATGTTCTCTCAACCAAACCCAAAATATTTTACTTGCAGTATCCCAAACAGATAACACAACCCGACTTTTCAAAAAAGGTTCTATTTAAGGTAAAAGTCTTAGAAGTTAAAATCTTAAAAACTAAAAAGAAAAATACTATTTTGAATACTTAATTTGCTGTTAGCCATAGACCAGAATGTGGTATATGTGATATTGAGCTAAAGGCTTGCAAGGTGTTTAACACTCTGCTAATCTCCTTTCAAAAATAAATGGAAATGACCTGAAAATGCCAGGAGCAACCTAGCTTCTCACCAGTATTGTTTAATCATAGTAATATAATACCTTTTCCCTCAGTACGCTCAGGGAATGGGTAATACTTCTCCACAATTGTAGAGACGTGTTCAGTCAAGTACATATTCTGTATTGTCAGATTTTTTAAATCAGATTGTCTGGCATTGTCAGTTTTGTCAATTACACTGATGCAGAGAAGTCTACATTTTTAACAAAAACAAGGATTTTATTTTCAACTCTTGTCTTCTAGAAGCATCCTTCGGATTTTTAAGACAAAACACAATCTTATAATCCTAATGAAATCAGAAGTCTGAGAATACGTCAGATTTCACAGATTGACAGCATCTTCTATAATTTGATGTGGTGAAAAAAGATGGGCTTAGAGGCAAGTCCAACCTATGGTATTTGAAATTGCATCAAGCTGTTTCAGCATGCAGGATTTTCAAGGCTTGGTTTAACCAGGGTAGCATTCAAAAGATGTTGCTAACTGACTGATTAGGTATTAAAGACCTCCTTACTGCTGGCCTTGGTGTAACAATATAGGTAGGTGGGGGAATATTTTTTTTCCCAGTTGCCCTGTGAAATGACAGGATTTGTTGAGTTTGCAGTATCTGTGTGCAGTCCCATGGATCTTTAGAACCCTATTTGATGCTTTGATACCAGGCTGGAGGAGCTAGTTCATGTTAGGTTGTGTTGAAAACCTTTCCTAGAAAATTAATGGTGAACACCACAAAAGACTGTTTTTCAGATAACCCTGGATTCAGTAGAACCATAAAGAACTGGTGAAAATGGAACTGTTATCTTTTTTTTTTTTTTGTCTAAGAAGAGTTTATTTTGTTATACAAGTGTGGTTGCATCTCATCGAAGGATCAAATTTCTAACTTGGAATAGTTAAATTAAAATATTATATTTTCTCCTATATATTTAACTCTGCCTTTATTGAAGCTTCTCGGTCTTAACATCTGTATTTAATGAGGCCCTGTCTGCCTTTTGATCATGGAGATTTGGGAAAAGGAATCTGTTGTTGATCTGCATTGCTTTACTGAAAGGAATTTGAATAACAGATTTTCATGCTTTTTCTTGGAGAAGTGACTTCTGTTCAAAAAAGTTTGTCTTAAGCTAGGAAGATTTTAGATATTGTACAAATCCTGTCTGTATTATGGCCTGGACCTTGTGGACTTGAAGGAATGTAATTAGATATACAGTAATTCTGATTTTGCTAAATCGGTTTCTTCAGGTAGCTGAGTGGCCTATGTTTTTTACATCTACTGAAAGGCTAAACAGGTGTAGTGTTAAAATTAGACTGACATAAACTGATGAAAGTCACCAAAGGACATTATGTGGGTAAACTCTGACATTCTTTGAAATACTTTTGCTATAGAAACCAACAGTTGGATTATGTTGATGTATAATTCTTGTGCCGACTATATTGGTAGAGAACAGGTTTCTCTAGCTGTCTGGATAGAAGTTTGCCTGCAGGCAGACCTAAAGAAAGGTATTTTAGAGACTCTTAATTATTTTTCTTTTCTTTCAGTTACTTTTGCTGCCTGAAGACTGCTTTTGCTATGGTTAAATTTCCTACCAAGTCATTTAATATTTTGATTATTCATTATTTTTTTTAAATATTAACATTGTGTGTCATGGCATATCATATATTTTCTGTGGGCAGAAACTGGCCAGCTAGTGTGATTATTCATTACAGAATAGCAGGAATTAGAAGGGACCTCGAGAGCTCCTCCAGTCCAACCCCCTGCTGGAGCAGGAACACCCAGAGCAGGTCACACAGGAACGCCTCCAGGCGGGTCTTGAATATCTCTAGAGAGAGGGAGACTTTTCCGAATGTAGTTGGAATTCAGAGTAAGACAGTATCCTTCTGTTTGTCAGCTTTCAATCACAGCTAGGCATGAAAAATAAGCAATTATAGATGGATACCTGTGATGAGGTTTCATCAGTGGATTATGAAGATTGATTTTGGTGATAGAGAATGAATTTCAGGTAGTGTCAGTAATACTAGGTTAAAAGGAAGCAATTCCGACTGGAGGGAACGTCAGAGGAAAAACAGACTTTAGGATGAGCTGCCCTAAGAAGGATTTTTGATGATAGATGAATTAAATCTAATAGGGAATTAAGCAGCTAAAGTAGGAAAAATCTCTGGACTAGAGTTTATAATTTTAGTTTTAAATTTTTATGTAAATTAAAAAAGAACTGTAGAGAGGGCTGAGTTTTCATATTTCAAAGGACAAATAAGTGGTGATTGCAAGTATGTGAGAAAGGCAAACTGCTCACAGAACTGTTTTTATTAGTTTCCATAGTGTGAAGAAAAATAAGACAAGAGGAAAAAATACTTTATGATCAAATAAAAAGATGATTTTATCCTTTTGAATATGCAGTACTATTTTCTATTTGACTTTTAAAACCACTAATTTTTAATATAAAATGTTCCAGTCTTACATTACTGTCACATTTATGGGCAGCAAGAGCCATTTTGAGTTTTATCTCTTGTTGCTCAGTATCTGTGAGAAAGCAATTTAAATTTGTCTAAGCTAGGGAAGAAAATCTGGCAAATGTAAAATCTGTGTGTGTGCCAATGATGTAATCAGCAGAACTATTCTTTTAGTAGAATATTATTTTTTTTTAATGGATGGCATTGTGTAAGATATCTGAGTGTGCCTGGCTTGAAAGTCCAGTGTCTAGTGTTTAATATGGAGGAAATTCCTATTGGTAGCGAGTTACGAAACAATTTGAAAATTCTTTTAGGGCTAGTTAAGCCTATGTCAGATTCCTGACTTAGTATCTCAGCGGTGGGTTGGCTTGTGCTGTTGAATGTAGTTGCAGGTATCTCCACTTGTTGTCAGGGCCTGGTATTCAGAACAGATAATTTCAGTAGAACCTGTCTGTGTGTTTATAGGACTTAACCCAAATCCACAAAGGATTAACAGTTTTAAGCTGTGTCTGCTAAGATTTTGAGTGGAATTGTAACATATTATTTCTCCCATAATGTAGCTTTGTAACTGCAGATGTACTACTTATATACTACTAATAAACTATTATTTATTATACTACACAAATGCAGAGACATAATAATGCACTACTACTACTAATATACTGACCTACATGTGTAATTAATTTATCTGCAATATACATCTGGAGTTGTTTTGATGAAAGGAAACATTGAGACACCTTCACTGTCAAGAGATGGATGTTTCTAAGGTTTCCTTTTTTCCACCGTCTTGAAGAACAAAGTAAAAAGAGGAGAAAATGAATTTTAGATACAACATTAAAGATCAGTTAAAATTCTGGTTTAAGCTCTGATCTGTAGGAAAGCATCTTTTCTGTGGGAAAGAAGCCACCTCAGTTACAAAACATAAGAGACTGCATTTTGTAACACATATGCAATGAAAATTAAAACAAATTAAAACCTAAAATATTTGCTGTGCCCATTGGAATATGGAGCTACGCTTTAAAAAAATGATGTTCATGAACATATACTTTGAATGTGCTGCTAGACGTACATGCATGACACATTATTGTCCATGTCAGTCTCTTCATCACACTTTTTGTCCTCTGGCAAGTCCTTGTCTGATCATGCTTCATTGGACACCCTGATGTTGTTTCTACAAGTTGTCAGGTCACATTTGTAGGTCTCTGTGCAGAGCAGTACAGTCCTGTTCGGTGTTTCTGCTAGAGTTTTTGCTCTGATATATGGTACGCAGTCAAGGGAAGACTTACTTACAGTCATTTTCCTCCAGACTGCCTTTATCTGAAAGCTAAATCATGATGATTTATTTAGTATTTTTGCTGGTGAATCAGACTGTCTATGTTTAATCAAAGAAGAATACATAGCAATAAGATCTATAAGGTGTATGCAGTGGATATGTACACTGGTCAAAAGAGGCTTTTACGCCTGTTTCTTCGGTTATGTGCATTGTAGTTCCTGCTGACTATCCTAACAATTCTTAAGAGTACTCAGATGTTTCAGAGGTAACCAACATACTATTGAAAGCTTTGATCTTGCCAAGATGTCAAATGACATTAAGGTCTCTTCACTATTAAAACACAAGTACCTGGAGGAACATGTCCAGGTCCTTTTAGTTTTTGATTAATAAAGATTACAAGGGCAAGTGAGGATTGATTTTAGTCCTGATGTGTTCCCCAGTTCCCTTAGCTATTTCTCAGAACCAGCACATTAATGTTCAGTGAACTGACAATCACTAAGAGACAAGCATAGAATTTTGTCAAACAGTTCAATGTAGAACTTGTCTACACAAGTATTACTGCTTGTTCAATAAAAATCGGTTATTCTTTGCCTACAACTTATTTTTTGATGGAGGAATATGTGCATGTTAAGAACTTCAGCGGAAGTTGAAACAGAATGAGTTCACGAGTTGATTAGGATATTGATTTCCAGAATCCAGAGAGACAGAAATCAGTAGCTTTTCCACTCCTGGCAGGGTTACTGAGGTGGCATTCAAATCCTCAATAGATCTTGCTATTTTAGAGGCAGATTTTCAAAGGTACTTAACTCAGTTTCTAATTTAGTGCTTGCTATTTCAAGCCTGCAGTATGCCCAGGCAAACTAAGCTAATAGTGGGTATTTACAATCTAGTGACAGCTTCCACAAGCCCTGGTGGTTCTTTTGAGAAGAGACAGGCATTTTTGACACTAGTGTCTCCCCCTTTTTGCACTTACTCCTTTGGATAAGCTTTTAATTAAAATCTTTGGAGTGTTCAAGTAGACACTGATCTCCTTTGGCACTTCTCATTTAGAACTTACCTCGCTGTGGGTTGTCATGGTGTATTTCAACCTCAGACACAGATCTAACAAGTTCCCTCCTCTGCAGTTTGTTCAGGTGTTGTGGATTGCTGCCCTGAGACTTGTGGAATGCAAATTCTGACATGAAACATGTCTCTTTGAAACACATCTGGTTTTATTTAATATGGTAATGGAAAATAATATCCATGCTGCTGCTTTTTGCATCATGATTTTTGGATGTTATTCTGATGCTCCTTCTGGTTTCTTTTGCTGAACCGAGGAGAAAGCATGCACCAGTTTTCATGAATCCATCTAAATGTTGAAGGAAACGATGCCTGGGTGACTACAAGAACATTGCAAGAGCAGTGTGGGCTACAGTAGCCTCACCTCAGTGTCAGTCTGTTTTTGTAATGAGGCAATTCGAGTTTATCTTTGGAAACTTTGGCTTCATATTCAATGTTACAGAGAGCATTTGAGCAGAGAAGCCAAATTGAGCATCCTCTGAACGCTGCTGACTGCAGAAGTGCAGTACATAACACATGATTCATCTCGGGCTTTGTAAGTCTTAGATGTAGAAGGTAACGGAGAATTTTGCCAGGAAAATGTAAAAATGTGTGTTATGTGTATCCATGTTCTGTGATAGCACATGGCATCCTTGAGGTTCTTTTTCAGGAAACTGATCATTTCTGTGATTTACTATTTGATAAATCAGGAGTTTGGTTTTGCTGTAGCTGCTGTTTTTTCATATGTCCTATCTTAAGCCAGTATTATATTTCCTGGAACATTAGATTCTGAGTACAGGATACAATTACAAAAATTTAACAAGTTACTGTCAATACATTTTGTTGCTCTTTGGAGAAAGGAAAAAAAGCAATGTACTCACAGTTCTAAAATTCACATGAATTAATGCAGTTTTAGAAGTTTAACTAAAAAGAACTTCTGTGATTGTCTTGGGTAAATGATGATTTTTCTACTAGGAGAATTTTTGAGATAAGAACAGAAAGTACTGAAAGGTCATGATGGATTAAGTCTCAAGAATCTGAAGTAAGAAACTTACATTCGACTTGGTTAATCACAGCACCGAGGAATTTTCTTTACGACAGTCCACTTACTGGTTGTTTATGGATTGCAGATTATGATACAGTGTACTAAATACCCCACTTGCCATCAGGCAGAGGTTTGTAATTATGAAAAGATGAAGCTTGCAAGAGACTCATGTGAAAGATGAATTCGTACAGCTGTGGGAGTGAAGGGATATCCTTAGTAAATACACACGTTAGACAAAGGTAACGTATTTCCGTTGAAACGCGGGTGGTTTTTGGAGAGGGATGCAACACTTCAATTAAGGAAGTGGAGAGGGAGAGAGAGTACAGCTGTTAGCTGTGTGGCACACCTTCTCCATATAGGGAGAGTATTTCTCCTTGGCAAGATCACACGGCATCACAGAATCTCAGGGATTGGAAGGGACCTTGAAAGATGACCTAGTCCAATCCCCCTGCTGGAGCAGGAACACCCAGAGCAGGTCACACAGGAACACGTCCATAACACTGTTCCCAAGATTAGACATTTTGGCAGCTCTTTCCATTTAGACTCTTAAATACCAAGTTCTTTGTATTATTATTTGGATTTAAATTAAAACTGATAATTTTAGGTGTTCCTCCTTTTATGATGTATCAGTTCCTGTAAAGCTATTTTGGAAACAAATTGGTGTGTGTGTACAGATATGTTTTCATGTATGTATAAATAATAAATACACACTAAAGTATCAACACCATCAACTTTAAAAATTCTGACTTTACACCCGTTATTAAACGCGTGTTGAAATTGGGATGAAAATGTAGATAGCTGTTTTCACCTGGACCACATTCCCTTTCACTTCCCTAGGCTTGCTAGCTGGGGTGTAGTACAGCTGCATTGACATGGCACTGCTTTTGGAGTCAGACTGGGTTTGCATACACCGCTTTTCTGGAGCCAGAGGCAGAAATAAAGACTGCAGAACACTTGAGTTGGCTTCTGCAGCAGAACGTTTTACAGGTTTCGTGCCAGTATGGTTGGAGCCAAGCTCGCCAGAAGGCCCACGTTATATTTGTACTGTGCTCCCAGGTGTTACTGATAAATATTATCAGTTACATAAAACCCAGACACTTTGTCACAGTCTTGTGTTACCCCAGCTAAGTTGCTTCGAAATCTGCACTAGCTGTGTCTTATGGAAGGAAGTGTTTTTTCAGTTGCTTTAATTACTGCATAATCAAAATATTTCTTGATACTTTTTTCCTTCAGAAAAAAAATAATTCAGAAAACATGTATTTAAATTTTGAAAATATAAGAATTGATGAACTTTCCTAGAAAGAGATATTAGTAGACTGTAACATGGGTGACCTCAGTCTTTGCAGTTCAGCAGTACTTGTACTGGTTATATTTTCCCCCCATTGTGTATGGATGCTGTTAATTGCAGAAGAGCCTTAAACCCACTTTTTTCTGGACTACATGCCAAAAATATTGCAAAAAATAGACACTGGGGAATTGATACCTGTTTCTGTTACTCTGAGTGCCATTAAGTAGCTAAGTGTTTCTTCATTTTTCTGTGACCATTAGGAAAAGATTGGTACTTGGTGCACTTGTCACTTACTGTGACAGACGTGAATGACAACATTCCCAAATGGGCCATGGAGCCCTTTCCATTCTTGGCTGTGGTTTCCCCTGAAGCTCCAGGAGGTACTGAAGTATACAAGCTGTTTGCTGTGGATGCAGATGAAGGGATCCATGGAGCTGTAGAATATTTTCTCTTGGAAGGTAAATTTTAATGCTCTCATTTCCTGTGTATTAGGATTCACTATTGTAACGTTTTGTCCTTCAGCTTCGGTTGGGTTAGTGAAAGATCTTCCTCCTGCAAAAAGTTCTTAAGCCTTCGGGTCTGTGTGTAAGAAAAAATCAACTTTTATTGAGGGTACGGAAAGGTTTGCCAGGTTTGAAGTGTGTTCTCCTCACAAAATTGGGTTCCTGCCAAGATTGTTCCTGATGGATGGCAGGGACTGGAGCAGTCAGTACTCCCCAGGGCTTTGGCAAGAGGCTGGCATGGCTGCAGCTCCTCTGCTGGACTGCCTGTTTATGAGATAGGGCAGTATTGGAGCACAGTTTGTTGGGTGGAGAGTTTTCCATTGTGGAAGTTCTACTTTTGGTTAATTTCTAAAAAATTTTTCAGGGAACACCCAGTGCCTTAGTTTTGCAAGGCTAATACAGACTCCTTAATAATTTTCTTTGTGAGGCTCTTGAAAGAAACCTCAGTAATAATTCAAAACTGTCTAAGCAGAAGGAGAGTAGCAATGCTGCCTCAAAGGTAAATTTGTTCCTCTTGGGCAGGACTTTATCAGGGTATTCTCTGGTAAGGGATACTTAGGGTCAAACAGCACCAAACTATTGGAGGATAAAGAAGAGTGGTAATTGTCTAGAGAAGTAAAATGCAGCTTAGAAATGTCATGATGAATGCAATTACTGATTACCATGTTGTCTCTAAACCAAAACCAACTCAGGAATTGATACCGTACTCTCACCTAAATTTTAATCAAGTAAAAATGTTATTTCTGACAGCAATTTCTAGATCTGTTCTTTTTAGGTGGTGAAGACAGATTTGAGGTTGAGAAGGACACTGGCTGGATTAAAACAACCGGTTTGCCATTGGTGAGGGACAAGGAGTATTTACTGACTGTTCTAGCAGCAGATAAGCTTGGAAGCAGAGGCTCTCCAGCCTCTGTTTGTGTAATGGCTGGATCTCGACCGCCACAGTTCACCAACATGTCATACTTTGTTTATGTTCCTGAAAGTATGCCACATGGAAAATCGTAAGTAACAGTTAAAAATAGTGCAGTGAGATTGTGTTTCTAGTTTAATTTCTGGTCAATCTCCAAAGGCTCAGTATTGTTTGTGAATTATAATTAGATGCTGTGACTAGCAATTTAGATACCTTAATAGGTATATTGTGATACAGTTTGATTGATGTATTTTTTAATCATGCTTTTATACAGAAAAGCATTATTGCATAATTACTGTTTCTTGCTTTTCAAATATGATATGGAAGGTATTAGTAGGTGTTGATTGTGTCTTAATTTCAGACAACATGCAGAATGCAAATTCTGACTGTTTCAGCATGAGGAAGGGTCCTGGTGCAAAAGCATATATTAATTTTATGTGTCAAGTTTGGAGAAGTGTGTTCTCCATCAAGTGAGAAGCAGAAAACCCAAGACTGTCTTTGCTGTCTTCATCAGTCATGGTGACAAACTGAGCAAAAATAAAGATGCCACACAAAACTTGTCATTGCCCCCCCCCTCCTCTGTCTAGCCATGTGGATCTAAATATCACAGAAAATCTTAGCAGCACAGATCCACCTGAGTACTCAGTCCTGTCTGCCCCAAACTGATAGATTCTTATGGCAAACATTTTCTCTTTCAGTTAAAGTGAGAATGCTTTAGTCCAGTGAACATCTTCCTTGTGTAGCCATTCAACTGTTCTTCATATTGTGTTGTTTGTGGTGTTGTATTTTACTGTACAACCTACAACTTTAAGTTCTACCAAGATGAGTTAAGATAAAAGAATAGCAATTGCTAATAGTAGATAACAAGGTTTTTCGTTAAAACTGCAGTAAATTTAAGTAGCACGAGCTTAAAAGAAATGTAAGAACTGTGAAATACTACAGTACCTAACAGATTCCTGCCATCGTGGGTACAATAATGTTTAGGCTTAAATATAATTAAATTCTTTGTAATTAAGTTTGTCACTATTTAAAAACAGGTTTGCACACCTAAGATGATACTACAGTAATCAGTTTGCCAAATTACTTCATAGTATCCAAAAGGAATGAAGTATTTAATGTGGTTATTACTATGTCAGAAGAGGTTTGAATATAAATAATGTGCCCAGTGAAAGTAGTTTCCTGCTACATATTGACCAGAAAGAGTCACAGAAATCTATGTAGGGTCCTAAAATTCTGAAGTTTAAATTGGACCAATTACACAGGTTTCAGGAAAACAGTTGCTGTCGTGAACTGGGTTTCTGGGTGCGGGGTTTCCCAATTGTAGACTGATTTGAGATTGCAGCTGAGCAGAGAAGTGTTACAAAATCTTTGCCTGCCTTTGATCTGCTACTAGTGCTAATATGCTAGCTCCATGGCAGGCTGATCCAATGAAAAGCAAAGCCAAAAAAAGATATAAATAAAATGGTTGGGTTGTTAAACATGCTCACAACATGGCCTTGTGATTTTTAGGGCTGATAGGAGAGGAGAGGTGGTGTGAACATGCAGCCAGGGTAGGGAGGTAGAAGGAGGGCAAAATAATTCCTGTTGGCAGGTTCATGGTCTTGGCACTGGCTGAAACTGACTGTGAGACTACATCATAGGAAAACACAGAAAAAGACTAGTGAGATAATGACCTACAGCAACCTTTTCTGTTGCTTCAGTATTGCACCTGAGGGCAGTGAGAAGACAGCAGCATGGAAATAGAAAGGGGGAAAGAGGTGTTAGAACAAATAGGTTTGTCTTTCTTATTTGCAGTTGTGTTGGTGGGTTCTTCTAGGAGACGCAATTCTTTTTCTTAAGAAACTTGCGTGATAAGGCAATGGATGCTTGTGGAAACAGTGCTCTGTTTTAAACCATTTTAATTATGATTTTTTAAAAATGATTTCTCTTTTACTTCATCCTACAAATGGTTTTCCCGCTTGAAGACTTTAAATAGATTGGACTTCAGTGGAAAAAGGCGTAACGTACATCCTGTTAGTGACTGGCTTTTATCCTTTTGCAGTTGCCCGTTGAAACTTGGGGATGGTATGACTGCAGCAGCCAACACCCTGCTGTTAGAAAAATGAATCTGTTGCATCTTATTTTAACTTGGATTTTCCTGCCTGAAAACCATCACGGCCTTAGAAAAAAGTTAAGAGTTGGCAAATTCAGTTGCAGCCCAAATGAAATCCTCTGTTCCTGTGTTTTTAATCCTTACTGTCTTCTGCTTTGAAGAATCCCATCTTTATCTGTTTACCCTCAAGTCAGCAGTACTACTGTATAACAAAATGTCTGAATTTGGTGCTTAGGTATGGCTGTCACTGACTTCAGTGCGTTTGCTCTGATCAGACCTACAGGATTGCACCAGCATTTCTGATATGTATAATTTTTGTCATGTTTTTCAGTATGTTAGATACTGTATACTGTGCTTGAGTCTTTTTTTTTTTCTATTTTCTTTTTTGAAATGCAGCTTTCTTACAGTTAGTGCTGTATCCTTTCAAAAGAAATCCCTGAGCTACAGTTTGTTAATAAATCCTACTGGTCTGTTCAGTATTGATCAGACAGCGGGGGATATCAGTTTGACTCGGAGTGTGGATTATGAGAGTGACCAACGCCAGTATTTTCTTTCAGTCAAAGCAGAGGAAAATGAGGAGCAGTTCAGCAGTGCAGCTGAGGTAGGTGTTCACAGACTGGCAGTCTGTACGTATTTCCACTTTCCTTCAGTCTTACCACACTTCTGTACAGATTCACTAGAGGGTCCAATTTCCCCAGTTCATGCTGGGGACAGTTCCATTGTCTGTTCAAGAAGACGTTCTATCTGTGGGTAGACGTTGAGGGCTGGTTTAGATACTCTTGGAGTTCACTGTTGATGCTGGAAAGGCTGTTTCTGAGGGATCAATATGCTGTTCTATCAGAGATCCTTGGCCTCATCTGGGAAGATACAGAAACAGATGTGTCCAGGGCAAATGTGGGGTTGTGTCTTACTCTAAACCTTTGTAAAGTATGATGCATATTGGAGATTAGTCCAATTTAAACCAAAAGTAGAGCAAAGAATGATTTGTTTAGTGCCAAGAACACAAAGTGAACTTGTAAAGACAGAAGGTAATAAAAACTGACAGGTATTAAGAGATGATGGTTCAAGGCTGTTTGAAAGCAAAAGTATTTCTAAATATAGTTATTACAGTTGTTTGAATTCAAGGATTCACTGAGCTAGGAAATGCATGCAATGTAACAGTTTGTTCCTGCTCCAGGAAATAAGATGTACACTGTAGAGGGAACAGCAGGCAGAATTATTAGGAACAAATGGAAGGACACAGGGAGACGGTGAAAGTGTGTCAGTGTAGTAGCTGTAACACAAGAGAAACTGATGATTTCTGCTGACCCTTTTACATACTGTGAGATGAAGAGTGGTAGAATATGACTTGAAAGAAGATTATGAGATGATCTTACAAATACATTTAGCCCAAATGTAGCTTAACTTGAACCTGCTTTACACGGGTACAACCTGGGCAGTTATAAGAGCACCACTCCCACTTTGGATAAACCCATGTCTGGGTGGATGGAGTATGCGTCTGCTTGTTGCACTGTGGTGCAGAATAGCTGAACCAGCTTCAGACAGTCTGATGTGCAGCGGTGTGAGCTGCCATAAAGGCTAATAGAACACACTCCATACTGTTTGGATTGTAAGCAATATGGCTGTGGACTCATCTTTGACATAGGAGTTCGAAAACATTTATAAAGACGTTAGAAGCAGAATTGTGTTTCTGAGTTGTTTTACTATAATCAGTTCTGTTTACATCTGATTTATGCTGCTGTAATTGAATTCAGAACTTGGTCTTGGAGATTTATACTGCTAAAATGCAATATGCTTGGCAGTAGAATAATGAAGTGTTACAAATCACAGAACTGTTGGAAGAGAAGATAATGGAAAAAGGATGCGTGGAAAGCAGATGGTCCCTTCTTTAAATTAGTAATAGGAAATAGTCAACAGAGGTGAAAGGTAAGCGCTGAACATTGCTGTAGAGGACTGAGACTTGGCAAAGCTAGTATTTTGGAATCTAATATTTCAGTTGTTCTCAGCGAGAAAAAAGCAATGGAAGAAAAATGGCTTTCCCTGTGTGCTATAGCTTCTGAAGAGCTCAAGGTTGTTTTTGGGAAATTCTTCCTTCCAGTATTTCTAGATCAATAAAGTCATCGCCTTGATTCACTTCACTGGTTAACATTCCCCTTTTCCATTCAGGTTTTGGTTGTAATCACAGATGTGAATGATTGTGCCCCTGAATTTAATCAGTCAATTTACAGCAAAGTTGGTGTTCCTGAAACAGTTACTATGACAACTGCACTTCTACAAGGTTAGTGCTTCTCAAACTGTTACGTTCAGTATGAGTATTTACCTTCCTTCCCCTAATTAGAAGACAGTTCAGAGGCAAAATTACCTGCCCCAGCATGGGTCATTGCAACTCTCTGAGGGCAAATGACACCTTGCAGAATCAGATCATAATTATTTACTACTGCCACATAGCAAACAATTTTGGGGGATGGGAGACAAAGGAAGTAAATCTGTGTAGGA
>VZTM01005719.1:55490-121690 GCA_013400555.1 Jacana jacana | reverse complement strand
CCAAAAGTGGAGGCACTCATTACTGATTTTAAAAGTCAAAAATAGGTATATACTTAGAACAGGAGTGCAAGCAGAAGTCAAGTGCACCAAAACATATATATCATAGAGACAAGAACCTGGTCCATGATAGTGAGCAAATTCAAATTCAGCTCACCTGTAGCTCTTATATTATACCTTGGATCTTGAGCTGAGCTTGAGTGCTGTTGCACAGCACAAACACGAACTAGCGAACTCAATAACGGATTAGACAAGACAAATACAAATTTATTTCCATTTACACATCAGCAATCAATATGCAAGGAAGTTATCTGCTTTAAACTAGTTTTCTAAACTAGTAATCTTGGCCCTGGTCAAGTTCCCAGACACAAGGCTCTTCCTCCTCTCTTCATTTACTTAGTTGTGAACTATCCAACAAAAGGGTAGATCAACAATTTCTTTTTAATCCTTTAGATAACATACTCCCTGTTACATGACAGTGGCAGAGACTACACGTGTTTTCACTTGGACTCACAGACAGGCTCGATATACACTGCCTCAGTGTTTGATAGAGAGAAGAAGGGGTCCTATCTTCTAGAAGTCAAATCAACAGATGGCTCTGAATCAGCTCGACCTGGAAAACATGGGAAGCCAAACTCAGGTAAGAGATAGAAGTCTGTGACCGGCAGGATTTTACCTGGTTAGGTCTCTGAAAATAGAAGCAGTGAAATGCAAGATTAAATGTGAATTTCCCCTTTTTCAAGTGTACTTGTGACAGTGTGTTGGGTTTTTTATTTATTTATTTATCTATCTATCTATCTATCTATCTATCTATTTATTTATTTATTTGCTGTCTGTGCAACAGTTGTATCAGAGCTGGAAGAAATGTTTTATATGATGATCAGGCAAGTTTTTTATTCTGAAATTAAAAGAAAACTAGTTAGAATTCCTAGTTAGAATTTAGAGAGTGTTTCCTATCTAGCAGAGATGCACCCATTATCTGTAGGATGCAGATCTTTGGGTTGTGGAGGTGTTTCTTAAAGCACTGCAAGGTACTGTACTCCCCCAAAAGTAAGTGTGAAGTGTGAGGCAGGGAAGGTCAAGATAGAAAATCCCCTTCTCAATTGATGGCTCAGCTGAAATAAAGACTTACAATTTGGCTTTTGTAGCTTCAGGACAAAAAGTTATGACTAAAAACTGTACAATTGCCATATTAGGCATCAGTTATTTACATATTATCTGTTTAAACAAATTGGATGTGACATTCATTTGATATCCAAGTACTTTTGAGTAATGTTGAGATGTATATATTGTCCACAACCCTAAGGGTTTGTTTCTGTATTGTCTGCATATTCGTCTTCATTTACTGTGCAGCAGACAGTCCAAGGAATTGTAGCTGACAGAAGTGGCACAGCTGAGTATTTTAATCTCTTGTTTCTTGTCTCTCCAGACACGGCCTACGTGCGCGTTTTTATCAGCGATGTGAATGATAACAAGCCTGCCTTCACTCAAAGTGTCTATGAAGTACATGTGGATGAAGACCAGGATGTGGCCTCAACTATCATTACAGTTAGTGCTAATGATGAAGATGAAGGTAAAGTATTGAAATTCCCCATAGCTGTATCTGAAATATTAATGAGTTAATTTCAGCACACCAAGACATATTTAGTGGTGTTAGAAAGGAAAATGTCTTTTTCTCTCTAGATTTTAAAAATTCTTTTAGAACCGATTGGGCATTAACATTAGTTCATAACGGAGCTGTGAGGCATGTGTCAAATAACTCTTATTTTAGGAGGCAATGCATTAATATAGGATGATGTGGAATAATTTTTGTGCCAGCAAATACAAATTTATTATAGATTATTTAATTTTCATATAAATGGGTGCCAATAAAAATGTCCTGGTTAACTAGAAAGAATCTGATTTGGTTTCAGTGAGACTCATTCGCTCTCTCTATGGACAGCAGAGTTGTATTGTTCTTTATTTTTTTGGTACACCTTCTCTTATTTGAAACTGGACTTGTAAATGCATATGATGCCTCTTAGTTGTGTTGCTTTTTCTACAGATCAGTCAGGAAAGTATCTGTAGGTCATGTAAAATTAAGTATATAACCAGTGCTCATAGATGAGGGCGGGAGCTGTACACACTTCGGTTGTTCAGCCATGGCGCTCTACTAATTTGACTTTGTTGTGAGGTGAAACTGCACTTTTTTTGTTGCTCAAGTCCCAAAGGACTGTTCTGCCAGCATGTCTGTGAAGTGCAAGTACATCCTGGCTGCATTTGATTCCCAACCCACTCAAGGAGGTTGACACAAATGTGGCTAAGCTGTACTGAAGGAGGATTTATCTGCTCCAGGAATTTTTTAATTTACTTAGGCTACTCTGTAGTGTTGGATCAGGGAACCTGATGTGATAAATCTTAAATAAGGGAAACAATCAAAGGTGTAGCTATAGCTATGAAAGGGAAGAAGATAAGGATGGTAATTTGAAGGTAGAGCTTGCAGAAAGAGTAAAGGTCTTTACTTGATCTAAAACCATCAACAAATAGGTACTGCATCTGAATTTTCAAAAGTTCTGTTAGGACTGTCTCCTCTGGCTGGATCCATAATTACCCTGTTGGTAGAGTGGCAAGTCTATGCACAAGTGGTTGTGAGTGCAGAGTGGTTCTGCGTTAGGAAGCACTCTGTAATAACTCTTAGATGCTGGATGCTAACAAGTAAGAATTTGTCTTTTGGTCCCATAGCCTTGGCCAGTCATACTGGTCCTTCAGTGAATTTAAGGGATCACAAGTAAAAGCAGAATTAAAACTTCATTGCAAAGACACATTTCATAATTGGACACAAATTACAATTGGACACAGCAGAATTGAGAATGCTGATAAGAAATCTGACATTGCTGCATGTTTTAAAAGACCACAAAACCTAGTAACAAAAATCAACTATCATATGATTTGTACCTCATCTTAATGTCCCATGTTCAATTTGTTTCAAGAAATGTGTGTTTTCTGACACTGTTGGTAATTGACAGGAACAAATGCTAAATTACGATACCAGATCACAGCTGGAAACACAGGAGGAGTACTTGATGTGGAACCAGAAACAGGAGCCATTTTTATTGCCCAACCACTGGATTATGAAGAAACAAAAATGTATGAGATTCACTTGTTGGCCTGTGATGGGAAGTGGGAAGATCATGCAGTTGTCATCATCAATGTCATGAATAAAAATGATGAGACTCCAGTTTTCTCTATCAATGAATACTATGGAAGTATAATTGAGGAACTGCATGGGTTACCAGTCTTTGTACTTCAGGTAGTGTACACAGTTTCAGAGGTTGTAATATATCAGTGAAAGAGCATAGATTACTCTGCTACAATTATGTTAATAATAATCCAGCACAGATTTATTAATGAAATTTAGTTTTACTGAGTTTTCTTGTCAGTGGAGAAGAAACATAGACTTTTCTGGAAAAGTAATTATAAGGCTGTAAGCAGGATAGATAATTTGTGATGCTAAAAAGCAAATTATTAACATTTTAAAGCAGCTCTCAAAATAGCATAATAGAATATATCTAAAAATATGAAAAAAAGTGGTTTAGTGTTACAAAATCTACATTGCTATTGCAACACTAAGTATATTTATCTACTCTGAATTGTCCCTCGGTCATCTCTCACTTGCCATTCATCTGGCCTGCACATATTAACAGCATGTCACGTACTCGTACCCTTTTAGACTGTGGCTGCATACAGCACATAATGCAATCATTGTATATTTTATAATCACTATGTCTGTGTTTTCAAAACTTTTGTAGGTTATGGCAAATGATCCTGATAGTAATGTGGATGAAGGAGATCTGAGATACTCATTGCACGGGCACGGTGCAGCTGATATTTTCACAATAGATGAAAAAACGGGCAGCATTTACTCGCACAAGATGCTGGATCGGGAAGAGAGAGCACTGTGGAGATTTGTTGTATTGGCTACTGATGAAGGTGGAGAAGGACTTACAGGATTTGCTGATGTAATTATTAATGTGTGGGATATAAATGACAATGCACCCACGTTCACATGCATGCCTGATGATTGCAACGGGAACGTCTTTGAAAATTCTCCTGCAGACACGTTAGTCATGGAAATGGGGGCAGTTGATCGTGATGATCCAAACGTAGGTCTTAATGCTGTCCTGACTTACAGGATAACAGAGAATGTCAAAAATGAGTTTGGTACTGACATGTTTAATATCAATCCCAATACTGGTACAATCCACGTGGCGGGGGGAGTGCTAGACAGGGAAAGGACTGAAAATTACTTCCTTACCGTTGAAGCAAGAGATGGGGGAGGGCTAACAGGAACTGGCACTGCCACTGTCTGGGTTGCAGACGTCAATGATCACGTACCAAAGTTCACAAAAGAGATGTGGCAGGCAACAATTCCTGAAAGAAGTGCCATCCACTCGGAAGTTCTGCAAGTGTGTGCTACAGATGCAGATGTTGGGGAAAACGCTGCCTTAATATTCAGCATCGTCGGGGGTGACCCAGATCAGAAGTTTTATATTGAGAATGACAAAGAATGGCCATGTGCCACTATTCGACTGAAAAAACACCTGGATTTTGAGAATGCACATGAGAAGCAGTTTAATCTTACTATTACAGTGGAGGATCTTGATTTTTCTAGTACTGCAGTGTGCCTGATTGAAGTTGAAGACTCTAATGACCACAGCCCAGTTTTCCTTTCCCAGTTTATTCAGACAAGCCCTTTCTTTGAAAACCTGCCTGTAGGTACTACAGTAACCACAGTGAGAGCTACAGACAAGGATTCAGGTTTGAATGGGAACATTATGTATTCGATAAAGTCAGATTCGGATCCTCTGAGACAGTTTGTGGTTGACCAGCATGGTCACGTGATTGTGGCAGATACACTAGATCGTGAAGTCATTCAGAAATACAGTTTAATTGTACAAGCTTCAGATCAAGGGACACCAGCCCACACTGGAAGTGTAACGGTGTTGATTACGTTGCTTGATGTTAATGACAATGGACCAAGGTTTGAAGCACCATACATGCCTGTAGTTTGGGAAAATATCTTGAGTCCTGAAATAGTGTATATGAACCATACGTCAAAACTGCTGCATGCATTTGATCCAGACAGCGAGGAAAATGGGCCACCCTTTGCATTTTCATTGCCACCAGATTATCGGGATTCTTTGGATTTTTCTCTTACTGATAACAGAAATAACACAGCAACTGTAACTGCTTTGAGGTCCTTTGACAGAGAAAAGCAGAAGGTCTTTCATCTGCCAATAGTTATAACAGATAGTGGGATTCCAGCTATGAGCTCTACAAACATCCTGACTATAACAATTGGTGATGAAAATGACAACTGCCATGAGTCTGGCCAGAAGGACATCTATGTGTACAGTTACAAAGGTAAGTGCTTGCCTGGATATTTTATCAGGTTCATGAATAAAGCAGGTTTTACACATAATTTCTCTCTTGTAGTTCTCAATTTTTAATGGTTTACGTATTTTGAAACTGAAACTCCAATTCTGTAAAGTATATTTGCAAAGCTCAGACCCTAGTGTGGTCTAAGATCATCTACTAAGAAGCTGTTAGCTGCAAACAAGTATATATTGCACTTGCAGCAAAAGCAGTATTTTTATAAACCAATAAAATCTGTTTTCCATTCACTAGTTTTCACCTACACAGAGGAAATTTTTTCTGTGTATGCACACGTGATTCAGAAAGTCTGATGCTGAGAGATCTGGAGATGAGAATGGCAGAAGCAACTTAGAGAAACAGAGGTTTGTAGATGAGTCCTGCCCAGAAATTGTAGACCAGTCCCACCTCCACTCTGACAGCCACTGTGTGGCTGAGCGGGGTAGAAGTCTTAAGGAGGGAGGGTTTCTGCTAGCAATAAAGGGTCTGAGAGAAAGCTGAGTCCATGCTTGTTTAGGAAAAGAAGAATCTTTGGGCTGCAGTAAGTGACTGCTTCCTAGAACATGTAGTCTTTGAACTGGGAAAAACCCCAAAAGATGCTGTTCTGCATGTGTTGGAGTACCTGTGGTACCTAGTTCAAGAAATACTAGCAGGAGAGCTGCTCTGTGATGGCAGCCACAGTACTATGAAGTATAATGCTTTAGTGGAAGAGACCAGAGAAATGCATCCATTAAGTGAATGCTTTATGTTTTCTCATCAGCGTGGCTTAGCAGAGGATGAACACTTCAGTAATGTTTTCTAAAACTTATCTTGAATTTCTATTACTATGTTTTTGTCCTGAAATTACCTGTAAATCTTAACCTTAAACTAGTCCTTCTGGCCCTTACTAAGCATTGTTTATTATGACTTTCCCCAAATATTTTGTTCCAGATAGACTTGGCTATATCTCAGCTGTCATTGCAATAGTAGGATTCTGATAAATAACAGAGCAGATTCATCTACAGAAGGTATTTTTGCAATGAGGTATTTTTGCTAAATTCAGTATGCCTAAATTAGAAGAAGATGTGACCAGATTCTACCATAGAGATGAGAAAATAAAATTTCTACTGTGGATTGGCTCCAGATTTGAACCTTAAGGATTTCTGGTGTTGCTGGATCTTGGCTGTGGAATTCAAAGGTCTTCTTACCCTAGATCTGCTCCTTTTGCTATTTTAAAGCAGCTGCTTGGACATCTATTTCAGTGACAGCCCATGGGGGCCTGAGAAAAGGGCCAAGAACGGGTACAGCTTTGGTGGCTTGTTGTCTGTTTCCTTTCCTCAGTCATGTCCTTCTCTCCCAGCTGCGCTCTACAAGGAGCGCTCCCTCTTTTGCTGGATTCCACCAGTGTGCCATTTGAAATACTGGAGAAGAAATGAAACATATTTTCTCTTGATGTGGTGATTTTTTTTTATGTTTTTAGCCTGAAAATTTTATAGAGATTTGTTTTCTTGAATGATTCTGTTGTTTTCTGTTGTTTTCAGCCTTTCTTTCCCACAACACCCACAGTATATTCACCTTTCCAGAACTGGCAGAAATCCTGTGGCAGGCTATGCATTATTTTAAGAATCTTGGATCATAACCATCACCAAAGGAAGCAGGAATCTGAAAATAATAAATGCAGTAATGAATGTGGCAGAATGTAAAGTGCACTGGAAAGCAAAAATTAAATGCAGATTTATTATAATTTATCTCAACAGGAAAATGGCCAACAACAGTGCTTGGGGAGGTGTTTGCACCAGATCAAGATGACTGGGACAATAAAACATTTCTCTCTGAAGGAAAACTGCTCGAGTGAGGATTGTATTTGTGTCAAAATGAGTAATATTTATGCTTCTGTAATTATTTTACTCACCAGGTATTTCTCTATGTTCAGGATGTGCATAAAGCCAAGGTTATTGAGAGCGTTAAATATACCTTCTGAATGCTCTTTTTCTTTTTCATTTGGGTAGCTAAGTATTAAGAAATTAATGTATAAAATATAATGTCCAAGGAAATGCGGGATTGCACCATGATGTTGGTTTTTAGTCAGATGTCATCATTAATTTATTTTAAAATGTGCATTCTATAAGATTTAATTATAAAATAGGCAGAGTTTTCTCAAGTGTTAAGAGTTGGTGGAATACAAATCCCAAATTTAAATGGGCAGAATGGAGTTGTTTCATCAAAAGTGGAAGTGAATTCGGTGATCCCCACTGATGGCTAGGTTTACAATTGCATGCAAAACCCACAACTCTTAGATTAGTGTAGCTTTTTCTGTCAATTGGAATGTTGAATTGGATCCTTAATTCCTACTTATACATCATTTGTTTACATCATGAAGTGAGATGGCATATAGCATAATTGTATGCTGTTGGAAATACAGAAAATGGATGTGAAAATAAATGTCAATTTTTGTCTCCACTACAAAAAAGAGTTTAAAAGCTTTATGTAGCCCAAAATTAAAGACTGACTTTGTCTGTCAGCAGCCCCTGGGCCTGTTTCCATATTCAGAGGTTACTGTTCCATAATAGTGGGCATGGAATATTTCCATAATTACCGATAACTGTCCCTTTGAGGTGGCAAATGCAGATGATATCAGAGATTTCATACAGACTTTATACTGTTCTAGATGGGTAAATGAGCATCTGGAACAACATTGTGTGGTTGTGTCACTTTCTGTTACTTATCTCATAGACCTGCCCACAGTTACTATGTCAAACGCCCTGATTCAACTACACACTGCTTTTATTCAGGGTTAGAGAAGTCTGGGATTTGGGGAGCAGCAAAACCATCTTTTTATGAACTCTGCAGATTGTAGTTTCTGAATTAAGGTGTTTCTGGTGCTTTTCTGAGGTTGTTTGCTAATTCCCAGAAGTTTTGTAATAACACTAAAGGCCTTCTGGATGATGTTAATAAATAAATAAAGTTTTCTGAATTATGTAAATGAATAAATTAAGTTCTCAATTTTTATTTATTAAGGTTTACTAATTGAAAGTTTATGTCTAGGTCTTTCAGATTAAACCAGAGGACTGGTTCTTTGATGATGGTGGATAACACTCCTCAAGGAATATATGACTTAAAAGTTAGAGTTTCTGATGGAGTTTGCCCTGATGTTATTTCTACAGTACAAATCCATGTTGAAGAGCTGGAAAATGAAGCCATACAGAACTCAGGCACTGTGCGTCTCTCGGGTTAGTTTCATTTGCTGGTGAGAGTTTAGATCAGCTGCTTCTAAAACTGAATGTTTATGTGATGTAGGTGGTGTTACATCAATACTTGATTTACTTATCATTGTAGGGCCCTTTCTGCTATGTTTCCATACTGTTAAATAAGAAATAAATTGACACATTAACCTGTGGTCTCCTGGTATTTCATGCTTATCTATTTTTGAATCCCAAAATCAGATGTCACAGCAGAGGAGTTCATAAGGAGAGATGAACACGGCAAAACGAGACGTGACAAGTTCAAGGAATTACTAGCAAAAACGTTACCTGCTAAGCTTAGTGACATCATTGTCTTCAGTGTGATGAACATTGATGGGAAACAGACAGACGTAAGATTTGCAGTCCGTGGTGGCTCGGCATATTACAGACCTGAGAAGCTGCATGCTGAGATGGCAGCATTTAAAAACGAGGTACATTCTCTAGAGTTAGCAAGCATCTATGTAATTCACCCAGACAATGAGTTTGCAACGTGTATATCCCAAACCTCAGTGGAAGAATATGCTAGATGTACAGATAAGAGTTTTTTCCTTTGCTTAGTACAAAAATGCTTGTCCAGCAAGTGCTTAATACAAGCTTTCTCCCTTTTCCTTAGTCCATAGACACAATTATATGGTTGTGCTAGCTTCTGGTTCAATAAATATAACCACTTTTTAGTTGCAGAAAGGTGGTCCTCCTTTCCTGTCATGCTATAGCTGGCTGTGTTTTCTCCAGTCAGTGTTTCAATGTGTAGTCTATCAGACTCTTCACAATGTGAAATCAGAAGAATCCCTAGAACCCAAAGTGGTACTGTAGTACAGAGAAGATCTTGAAAATGATGGCTTTTGGGGTATTGCAGATGCTGATGGAAATACCCAAATCATCAACTTGTGGTTAGACACTGACAGTAGAGGCTTGATGCCCCAGGTGGAAATTCTACTGTACAAAGACGTGACAGTAGAAAAAATCCTGCTGGTTAGAACAGTTACAGCAGATTGGTGAGATGGAGACAACCTTTTTTGAGACTGTATTTAACTTGCCAAAGGCCAATTTTAAATACAAGTGACCCCCTTTCCCAACTTCTTTTTTTTACTGTTACAAGGGGAAAATATAAATAGGCAGAGTTTATTTTGTTCCCCTTTCTGATGTTCCCTCACTGTCCCACTCTCTTACTAGACCCTGCATGCCTTCTAACTCGGTTATCCAGGGACAGTCTGTTTTGGCCCCACTTTTATTTTCTGTAGTCCTCCAGATTTTGGCTTTGCTGAAGTCCTGCAGATGCTGCTGAATAGACACTAAACTGCTGCCTTGCAAAAGGGCAAGATGCCACTGCTGGGCTTGTAACTTGCCATGGACAAGGCAATACTTCCTGACATGTTCCTTTGTGGCTTTGGGGACATACTTGTGATTAATACAGGGTACATCCAGTGGAAGAATTTTTCCTGGAAAGAAAGCAATACTTTCCATTTGTGTGAATGCAGTAGGGTCTGCCTGATTCTGGGAACCAAACAGAAATGTCTTAATTTACCACCTGCCTACCTGCTACTTTATCTTAAGTAGTTGTGTGGTTTGTGAAACTCTTCAGAATGACCAAGTAGGAAATACCAGAGACAGGTAGTATTCATGAAGCATAACAATTTTTTCTTTTACATATTTATTGAATTACTGCAACAATAATATAGAAAATGGCATAGGTTCCAAATATTCTTTGCCATAATGTGTGGCAGGTGAATTCATCAAAGTGGTAACAAGGGGGTTGCTTCACACATTTTAATGCAAAAATATGTTGTATTAATTATGTATCACCTTTCAATGAATAATGAATAGCTCTAGTGAGTAATCAACAGTAGTTTTCAGAAATCCAATCACAGCTAGAGAATTTCTGCCGTAGTTTTTATACATGTGTTTAACTCTAAATATAAAAAATAAATAATTAGCACTGGAATTCATTGAATTGCTAAATAAATGATATGTTTGCACTTCCTCCTTGGTTACAGCTTTTTTTATTTAACAGAAAAGTAATCCATTCTAATACTGTAAAGAAGCCGTGTTTGTTTATACACACTGTGTTTTTCTGTAACAGTATTACGTAGCTGTCTAAATGTGTGTTTTAGACTCTCCACTAATGGTGCTAGATATGAGCAGCAGACATGAAACTGCATTCACAGGATGCATCATGCCATTATAAAGTAGATTTTATACTTTTGGGGACATGGTTTTTGATACATCATGTGATATTTGAGGATATAATGTTGATTGATTATAAAGGTGAAAGTTCTTCAAAGTTTCTAGGCCAGAGCAGATTTAACACGTTCACAGGCAGTGAATACGTTTTCAGGAGCTGATGATGAGCCATGATTAAGTTTGCAGGAAATACTGCTGCTGCTAATATTTTGAAATTTTTTCTGTATTTGCAAAATCATTTTGCATCCTATCATTTTGCCATCCCTGTACAGTCCAGCATGTTACTAATGAATAGGCAGGAAATTAAAGCATTCCATTAAGTATGTGATGGTGTAGATTTTTCAGAAATTAAGGAGTAAGAAGTAAAAGTATTAATTAGGAAGACACTGGTGATGTGCTAAACTGTATTTTCTCTTAGATCCAGTCAGCTTTAGAGCTGAACATTTCACAGATCGATGTAGATGAATGTAGAAATGCAAACTGTAGTGAGGGCAACGGTTGTACAAACCACCTCGCAGTGAGTGACATCCCAGCAGTGATGGATACTGGAAGTGTGTCGTTTGTCTCGGTAACAACCACCATCAACGCGGTCTGCACGTGTTCAGCTCGGGACCGAGTTCATCACTCTTGTTCCTCCTACCCTCAAAGCCCTTGTCTCAATGGTGGGGTGTGTATTGACACTTTGAACGGTTACAGGTGAGGAAACTTGTGTTGCAGATTCTTTTACTTCTGTTTTTAAAGTGTCAAGTGGATCTTACAAGATGCAGGTCTAAAAAAAAGAAAAAACCATAAATATACCTCTGACTGAAGGAGAAACAAAAACCCCCAGGAGAGCAGTGGTCTCTAAACCTAATGCCATCAGGGTCTTTACTAATTGCTCACTAACTGTGCTGTAGTTCTGAAGGCAGTGGAAATAGTGTGTGAGGGGGAAAGCAATGGTGTAATTAACACGTGTTGGTTTTTTAAAAGTACTTAACTCACTGTGAGGGAATGGGAGGTGTGCTCTTTTTTTCTTTTTCTTTTTTTTTTCTTGTCCAGAAGAGTAATAACAAATGTGAGTATCAGTGGTAGGAGCAAGGGTGTATGGGGAGTGAAGTGTATTTTACACAATGGGTAATAAGGGGTTTAGAAAACATTAGATAGGAAACTTGCTGTATTACAGCATCACCGGGCATGCACCCGTATTGCTTTAGTGAAATTATATGGGTTTATTCCAGCTGGGAATTAACCTCCCTGGGTTTTCTCTGCAATAAATTGACCAATGGATGTTTAGTGTTTTGAGTTTATTGTGGAATAAGTCATTGCTCTCAAAAACACGGCCTCAAAAATACTTCTTTTTGACGGGGATAGTATAGTGGCTAAATTAGCTTTGTATTCCTAAAGTATTTTAATAGCTGCAAGCACCTCTGAGACCCTGCTAAAATCTGGGTTTTTACTGTGATATAAGTGCTATATTTGTTGCATGTAAACCCCCCAAAAGTTGAACACTAGGGAATTTTGACTGTTTTTTTTGTGTTTGTGCTCTTTCAGATGTCTTTGTCCTGCTTCGTTTCATGGACCAGACTGCCAGCAGACTAAGCACAGTTTCCATGGAAATGGTTATGCATGGTTTCGTCCCATCAGGCCTTGTTTTGAAAGCTCACTCTCTCTGGAGTTCATTACCATGGTTCCAGATGGACTTTTACTATATAATGGTCCTTTATCAGATCCAGAACCTGGGAGTACAGAAAACTTCATTGCAATAGGTACTTCTGCAAAACTGTGTGGAAAAAAATCAAATGCCTTTGGGGAGTGGGTTGCCTGGGAACAGTGTAGTAGAGTCTGAATTCTGTCCTTCCATCGTGAGATAATTTATTTTCTGCTTTGAAAATATTTTGACACATTTCCCATTAAGCCTTTCTTCTTTGGTGTCTGTTTTTGTAGCCTCCACCTGTGGCTTTAGGTCCATCGCAGAGCAGGGGAGAGTGAAATAACCATATATATATATATAATCCAGCAGGGGAAAATAGTGCTTAGGTACTTTGAAGATAGGTATTATGTGATCAATGCAGTCTTAGTTGCATGTCATTCTTACCTAGTTTGGTGAGAAAGGAAATCCACTTAAGCTGCTTTCAGTCTTGGGGCATTTTTCCTTTTTTTTAGAAATAGACCGTGTTATGATGGATGAATCCAGCCACAGCATGCCACTGTAGGAAAACAGATACACTGCAAAAGTAGAACTAATTGCTTTCTGTAGACAAATGTTTAAAAGGTTGCTATTGGTTATTTTTTGTGAATTAATATACAAGATGCACAGTGTGGTTGGTATTTCATATTTACCAAATTGGATATTGTTAATCATTAACCTCCTTTTTGCTTTGTTTTGCAGTTATGTGTAAATTTGAGTAGAAGATGGGAGGGAGTAAAATGTGCATGTGTTAATTGTTTTCAAGTGTTATAAAATGGCAGATTGCTTATTAGGAATTAGTTCCAGTGTTTTGACAAAGAAGTGGTGTAATCTAAAGTATAACACTATATTGAATAAGTATTTCTGTGTAATGGAAGTCATAGAACATAATTCTAATTATTTCTGTTGTGAACCCCATGTGACCAGCAATAACCATTAAGTCAGTGCATTCACTAACTGCTACTAGATCCAAAATGGAAAGATTCTCACTGCTGAATCATTTTCACGTTGTATCAGAACTCTCTGACGGTGTTCCTGTGCTGAAGATGAGTCATGGCTCAGGTTTTGTGATGCTGCAGTTTCCAAGTTACCTGAACGTAGCAGACAAAAAATGGCACCGGCTGGAAGTCAGAACCAACGGTCAGGTCAGTTATTTGATTTATTTTGCCCATGTCAAGATACTTGTATTTCCAATAGCTTTAGCCTGTGCCGAAACAGGAGGGTAGAAAAATCAGACTGGGTAATGATATGTGTTTTCTAACTGTGCTTGTAGATTTGATGAGTAATATGAATTTTAGGAAGACACCATTGTCGGTTCCAAATCTGCCCGTGTTGTAATCCATATTCCAGGACCAGGGGCATCTTTTTCCTGTTTTTTAAGTTCTCCAACACATGTGGAATGTGCATAATGTCTTAGCTGTAATTTGCACATTCAGTGTACACATTTGGACGCTGACACCAGTTGTCTGTACACAAAATGCAGTTACAGCTTTTGTGTAAGTGGTTGAACTACACTCAGAAGCATGAATTAAACGCCGAGTTAAATGTCTTTGCTAAGTGGTTCCATTTTGGCCTTACTGTTTATTGCAAGATGGAAAAGAGAGCAGGGAAAAACCCAACCCTTTCTGCTTGATAGTATGCAAACAGAAAAATATGAAAATTTGTTACAACTTATGTATTCAATTTTGCAGAAGTTCTTAATTCAGTAATCCGATGTTTTGGTGTAGGATATTCGATTCATTCTGGATCACTGCAGTGCAGCGGCTGTTTCAGAGATAGAAGGAGTAGGCAAATGGATGTCCACTGAGGATCGTACAAATTGTGAAGTCTTTGGGTCTGTTCCACGAAGATCAAGGTACATTTCAGGAGATTCACTGGAGGACAGTTTATTCTAAGGCCTTTGAATATTTTACCTATAAAACTGAAGCAACGTTATTAATGACTAGGAGCATAAAAGCATCTGCTTTTCTCTAGGACCTTCAGCCCCAAGCCGGGACCTTAAAGCACTAAATATTTTAGGTCTATAGTCTTGCCCTGAGCAGTGTTGCAATGCTGAATGACAGCCCCAGCACTGTGGCTGTTACTGGAGCTTTTGTGGGTACTGTGTACCATCCCTTACCCACGAGATTTCTCTCCTGCTGTTTATCAAGTCACTGTAAAACCTCATGAAATTAGGCCAGTTGATTTTTTAATGGTAATAGCTCTGGATCCTCAACCGATCTGATTGTTATAAGTTCCTACTGTCAACCTTTGGTGAATGCCTTAAGGAAGACTAATACATCAGGGTTGTCGCTGGATCCAAGGTAACTGCCTTCATAGCAGAATTAGAGGAAGTGCACGTGTACCCACCCCTCAGCTGTTCACTTCCCAGCCTGGTGCATTTGTATAAACTACTGATTAAGGTAGGCTGGAGTGGGTGTGCCTGTTCCTGTCTGCAGTGTCTTGTAATGGGACATAAGATCCACCTGTGTGTGTTTTCCAGCAAAGAAACATGGTTTAAATTGCCTGTACTGTTGGGTCAGTTCTTAGTCTCAGTTAAAACTGAAAAATTAAGTTGGAAAATCTTATTCATAAAGCAATTATTACATTAAAAGGAGAAGGATGCGTTCAGCTGCATTCTGCAAGGGTTTGGACTCAGTATAGTTCAGTCCTTTGAACTGATGCTTGTTATTGCCCTTGCTGGTGGCACAAAGCTGGGAGAAATAACCAGTATATTGGAGGCCATGGTTTGGAATTAAAAATTATCTCAGCAAACTGAAAATAGGACCCAGAAACATACTGTATTTTTCTACTACAGCAAAGAGTCAAGTACTACATGTAGGCAGATATAAGCAGCCTCACAAATAGACAGGAGGGAACAATTACTACGTATCAGTAAAAGATGGGGATGGTAGTAGGACAGAGTCAGTGACGCCGTGTTCATGTGAAAAAGGCAAACACTACACAGTGATACCTCAAGAGATGTGAATCTCTAAGATATGGGATGGAATTCTTCCACTCTGGTTAGCACTGTTGGGCCTCAGCTGGAGTCCTGGGTCCAGTTTGTGCACCACAGTGTGTGCCAATGGGGTATAATCCAGAAAGAGCAATGACTGTAATCAGCTTGCCTTGAGCATAAGAGAAGAATGAAGGAATTCAGGTCATTTAACTTAGAGGGAAAACTGAAAATAAATCTAGGTGTGTATAAAATAATAATACAAAGAAGATTTAGACAGTCTCTTCTGTACGGGGCCTTAAGTTACAGTGAGGAATATTCAGGTTATGTTTTAGAGAAACCTTTGTATTAATAAAGATACTTGAACTGTGTCCTGTTAAAAAAAGATAAATTACCCTATATTTTAAATATCAGCCTCTGCTCACTGACTGACTGAGTTTCTGAGAAAGAAGTAGATTAAATATTTGCATTCTTTTGTTATTTTAAAAAGCCTTGATTATTTGGAAATGCAACATAGATGTTTATTTACCTACCTTATTATATAATGCCTATGTTTGAGTGTAAGTTCACACCTATTTTTATTATTCTTATAATTTTTAAAGGTACTTGAATGTGAACCAGGTTCTGCAGCTGGGTGGTGTGAAAGAATCGTTACCTTATTCCTACCCACAGCTGCGCCACAGACACTTCTCTGGTTGCTTGCGCAATTTCATTTTGGATACTCAGGTAAGAGAAGTGTAAGACTCTTTATTAAACTTTTAGGAGATGTGTATTACCTGAAACTTTTGCTTCCATTAATTTATTCCCTGCCTGCGTGTATCAGTGTAAACTACGAGGAAATTCTGGATTTTTCTGTTATAATTAGAGTAGCTACATTGCAAGGTTATTTCTCATTTGCAAACAGATCTGTGAGACAGAAGCTGTGCCCTTGTTTATCCCTTCCTTCATGCTGCTGTCTTCCAAGCTTCTCTGCACATTCAAGGAACTTCGGAATGGCAGTTGTATAATGGTATATTTATGGCAGCTGTCTGCTTTGCTAGGAAATTTTAGGGGTTTTTTGCTTTGATTGTCAGTTGAGCTTATTCAAAGGCAAAATATGGTCTTGATAAAACAAGTTGAAATCTGGATGTCAAAAAGCAAACTTAGCATCTTAAGCAATGCCAATGAAGAACAGTTACATGATATAGCTATTTCTGTGTAAAAATTAAGTATACGTGTTTCTTAAGTAACATTTCTGTGTCACACAACTTTCTCTTGGAGGTGTATGACCTTCAGTCTCCTGCAGAGTCCCTGAATAGCTTCCCTGGCTGCACTCTGACGGATGGGAGCTGTGAGACCATGGGGTCAGCTTCCTGTGGTATTCACGGGAGGTGTCTTGGCGACTGGGGCTCCTTTGCTTGTCATTGTTTGCCAGGTTACTATGGCTATCGGTGTGATGAAGGTGAAGTCTGTTTTTCTGTTACATTCTTGCTGGGCTGGTAAATTTTACAATACAGAAAAGTTAAGAAGTTTGCAGGAAGGGATTGTTGAGGTTGTTCCTGATGTTTATGTTGTGTAAAGCTATGTTTCAATGTAGTTGCCTGTGATTTTTAGCAATTGCTTGTCTAATTCCCTTTGAGAAATTACTTTGTCAGTATCAGGTAATTTCTTTAGAGCTGATGGTGTTTGTGAAATGGAGACTGCATGACAAAAGAATTTGCAAACAGAATTATTTGTTCTCCTAGCAAGGTTTTGAATTGACATCTGTGTGTCTAATAACCTAAACATTAAATGTGAGTGTACCAGTAACACTGTTCAGAATCAGAACTACACAGCTAGATTTAGAAATCACTGCTCTGCTGGAGTCTGGAAGAGACTCTCTCGGCTAAAGGATCTGTGCTTTTGTTGTAGCAGGATCTTTTCTTTAGCCCTTGTGGAACCAAAGTTGGCAGCAAAAAGACACCAGCAGGTGAAAATTGGTTATGGAACTTAAAACTTTGTCTGCAGTCTCATCTTTTGTCTTGGTCACAGCTTCTGCTTCCCTGCTGTCCTCCTGTGTGAGTGCTTCAAGGAGAAGCGTTAGCAGAATCAAGTCAGGAGGGAGTCACCTCTTTGCAGAAGATAAAGTGGGAGAATGACTGGGGAAGTTATGGAAATAGATAAAGGAAAATGGATTTATGCTATGCTTTAATATTTTAATTTTCAACTCTTATTATGAAAATAATGAAAACAAGAATACTTCCCTCTCCCTGCAGAATTGTTTAAAGGTCTTTATCCTGTCTTTTTAGTTGCCAAAGAATATACATTTGGGCCAGGGAGTCACATTCGCTATCAGCTTCCCATCAGTGTGCCCGCCCGTAGGACACTGTTTGAAGCCATGATTAGGACACGGCAGCCTGACAGTGTCATCACAAGCATGTCATCTCGAAACAAGGATGAACATATCACCCTACAGGTGAGCAAGGTATTCCAGACAGTGATAGCATAAGGTTAATCAATGCCAGTGAATAGTTAGCCCGGAGAAACGTTAACTTAAGAGTTGGAAGTAGAACTGAAAATGTTATGCTAAGCACAAAAACTTTGGAATTCAATTTCTAAACGCTTGCAGATCTGATCCTTTAGTCAAGATATTGAGGCACAACCATGGTATCCCATTGGATTTCAAAGGAATTTATTGCCAGCTACAGTGCAGTATAGTTTGCTGTACAGAAGATGAGTAGTGTGTCTAGCCCCGTGTCCTATTCAGCTGTGGTCACAAGTGACCAATTCTGCTGAGTTCAGATCCTGCCAGATGCCTGTTCTAATGATGTCACTCAAAATGGCACCCTGTTCATTTGGTACGTACCGCTGAACCAGTCACCTCTTTAGCTAAGCTGGTTCGAGTGGTTAGTGTCGAAGTGATACGCCAGATTCTCAACCACTTGAGGAAGCCATAAATGTGTTTGAGAGAGAAGCAGGGTAAAATTACTCCGAGTGAATTACATGCTGTGAGTACACCGCTGCCAGTATTTAGGCTGTCTAGTTCAGAAGCACCTGAAGTATCTTTTTTCATACTGTATCCACAGCGTAAACCTACCCTAAACTGAAACAAGTGTTTTATGATTGATGATTATGTACAAGTCTTGGTTTGAGTAATGTGACAGTTACAGGTCAATGTGAAATGTCAGGTGATGACTTTTCTTCTTTTTCTTACTACTTTGTTAATATCCACAAGGTTGTTCAGGGATTCTTAGTGGTCTCGTATAATCTGGGTGATGGAGACTATTCTGTAAGCCTTCCCTCCTACCACATTGATAATGGTGAATGGCACCATATCGCACTGGAGAGAAATGAAAATGAATTTACTCTTCGCCTTTATGAAGGAGGTGGAAGGAGAGAAATTCTGAAAGCAGAAGGAATCTACAAAGAGATTGTGATTGACCCCAGCAGCCTGGTCCTAGGAAACACCTACCCATTCAATGAAAACAAGAGTTTTCAAGGTAAAGAAGTCTTGATCGCGCTGTTCAGAATATGGACATGTGAAAATGGAGTTTTATTGGTACCACGTGGGCATATGGAATCTTTCTCGATTATCTAGAGCCAAAAGTAAACAAATTTCCTGCACAACACTTTGTAAAAGGGACAAACTGTTCTGACTAGGAAAAAGGTACAGCAGGGAATTATGTGCAAATACTGTTAGTGACTGGACTTGGAACGAAGGTGGCAATCCCCTCACAGAGCTGTAGGTAGAGCGTTTGTAACTGGAGACCCACGAGCTTCCCCCGGGTGGGCTGTGCATGGCTCATTGCATTGGATACACAGAACAGGCTCATTGCATAGTTCTATCCAGGCCATTCAGCAGCAATCCTACCCTACCAAATACAGCTCCCTCACTGCTGAAAGGAATATTCCCATGGTGCCCAACAAACTGGTTTATTCCTTTTAGGCATTACCTTTGTATTAATAGGTTTGCAGTCACGCAGTTGAAGCATTAACTACAATTATAAATGGTTTATGAGTTAGAGCTAACAATTTAAATGTTTAGCAACTGAGTGTAGGGAAATTGAATAGTTACACAAAGGAGAAATGCAGAGAAACGGAAGGTTAAGATATCCACAACAGCTTTTAATCCTGCCTCAGTTGGCAGCTCACCCTTCACCTAAAATCACAGTATAAGTAATGCACAGTTATGCAGCACATCTTTTATATTGACAAGGCACACACCATTACTTGGTTAAACGCACCTGGCATCTGCGTGTTTACCTCCTCTCCCATGGTTTTTAACCGGGTTCTGGTAAATCCTTATGAATCAAGGTGGTAATGCTTTCACCAGCTGAAAGTATTTCAGTGAGTAACACAAAAGCGTGAGGAGAAAATGTATAAAAAGTGTCTGCATTAAACAGAATAACAGCCTGCACCGTAAGTGTATCACAAATGATTTAGAAATTTTTTTGGTGTTGTTTCACTAGAAGCATTTCAATAACTAAAGTGTGTGCTGAGAACTAGGGATGTTATTTTGAACTTTTGTTTATGATGGTATTTGTTTTTAAGTAAATAGATTGAAGTCAAATGGTTACACACAGATCACTTTAATTAGGACAATTGATGTTGCTGTTAAGCAGCTGAAACTTTAAGGTTTTTAAGTTACAAAATGTACTTAATCCATCAAGGTATATGCTTTTATGCTGAGGCATCTCATGCATACGAAATGCCACATATCTCCAGTACAAAATTCCAATTAGTGCCCCAAGGCAGTCTCACCATTACTTGTGGTTTGCTTTTCTGTAAAGTTAAATTGTAAACTACAATTAAAAATCAACCAAAGACAATTTATACTGGTACACATAGAAGAATATAACAGATTTCCACAATACTTGGACTTTTCTATCAAAAATTGAATGAAGGGGTACGTGTTGCACAGTCTTGAACACATACAGACGGGGCCTGCAGCAGCACTTGGTTCTTCTGGAAAACACTAGGGAATCTTGATGAAAACTTTTAACAAATTCAGTAAAAAAAATGGAGAACAATGCTATTGATGTTTAGGTAAATTCAGTCCTAGATTTAAACTTAAACTGCCAAATATTATAGCTGCTTCAAATCATTCTTGTTGAATAGCATTTAAAACAGTCTCTTTGTGCCTTGCCTCAGGATGTATGAAGGATGTCAGATTTAATAACTACAGGATCCCTCTGGATACTCACGTGAAGGAGCTGGTGTCGGTACTAAGTGCCCAAGGCATCAAAGAAGGCTGTTCTTCAGATGCTTGTAGGAATAACCCTTGTAACCAGGAATTTATTTGTATTGATTTGTGGAGGATGCATGAATGCAGGTAATTGGTGGAAATGAGAACACAAACCCCTCCAGAATCAGGTGGGAAAGGGTAGATGCTGAAGGGTGCAACTTGGTGGCTGCCACTGGCAGTCTCATCAAATCAGCTGAATCACAGTGCAACACTAAGCTGGGTGCCTGCCCAGGCATCGGGATGCTCAGACAACGCTGTCCTTTCAGGTACTACCCTTACCTGGTGTAAATTATCCTATTCTCCATTGATTCTGGAACAATTTTGGCTGCATGTCTTAATTGAAAGTGTTTAAGGAACAGTAGCAAATCCAGAATGTTTGTAACTCCTATAAACCAGGAAAAGAGGGTAAGGTAGCTGGAGTAGATTGGAACACTAGCATGGCTGGCTGTCCTGTGAAGCTCGTGCTGTGCAGTGTAGACGTGCTTTCTTGTGTTAGTGTCTGAGTTCTTGCCCTGTCTTAAGCTGTGACCTCTGTTCCCTTACAGGCCACTCGAGTTGTGTAGTTGAAGCACCGCATCATTAGGCTCAGAGTTCTCGTATGTGGCTGGGGCTGAGGTTAGCACAACACTGATTCCAGTTAGTTGTGCTGTGAAAATGTACGCTTTAAGCATTGCTGACTGCCACTGTCCACACAGATGGAGTTCCCTAGAGATGTATTCTTTTTCTGGAAATTCACTGTGATGGAAACACAAAGAACATGGTTTAGCTTGTCCTGCCTAGACAGAACTGCAGACCCAATCCAGCTATTATTCAATGAGTAATCTTGCAGAAACCGGCAGAGCTTCATGAATTCTGAAAGCCTCAGATGTAAGGGCTTAAAATCGTGGAGCTTGTTGTATGACTGCTTTAGAAAACACAATGCTGTAATTGTTCTAAGTAACTTATTGCCAGCAGCTACTTCAGAAACTGTATCTAGAGTGTCATCAAAGACTGTTCTAACCTCTTAAATCCTGTCTTTTGTGCCTACTTTTCTCAAAGTTTAATGGTTCGTTTTGCCTTCGTCTTTCAGTTGCCCCCCGGGACACGTGGTGATGGAGAATGCCACCGGCAGATGGTGTGTCTACACCGCATGTGCTAAAAGGCCCTGTAACTATGGTACCTGCTTCTCGCAGTCACCAACCAGCTTCCAGTGCCACTGCCCCGATGGCTATACTGGGCGTAACTGTGAAATCACACTGGCCATCTTTCACAAGGAGACAGGCCTGAGCTTTAGTTCCATGTTTGCCATCTGCATTTGCTTTCTGGCACTGTTAGGTAGCTATGGCAACTACATCTTGTATTACCTTTGGTGAACTCATTTATCCATCTTGTCCTGAGTAGTTCTTCATCTCATTCTCCTGCTGAAAAACTCAGTTTCCTAATGGAGACTTGACTCTGCCTTCATTTTTTTGCCATGGTCTCAGCTCCATCAGTAACATCATCCCCCTGTGCATGTATCGTTACCTGAGTCAACATCTGTGAGCAACAGAAAGGATTTGCAGTTTTATTTTCTGCACAATTTCACTTCATTACTAAGGAACTGTTCAGATGCATAATTGGAAGTACAGTCTATTGAACAGCAAGAGTGGAAATTGCTACCAGATAAACATTGCTTAAGATATTACTGGGCATGAAACAGATTTTTCAGTCCATACTCTGACAGGAATACATTTGGTCAGACAGGAAGGAGTCTTTTGTGTCTAACCAGTTGGCTCATATCTCTGAACAGCTGCTTTTAGCTTCCTCAGTCATTTTCAGGTTTAGGCACCGAGTCTCAAAGAGAAGATAGAAGACAAAGAATGATCTTACTAGTGAGGAAGGATCATGTCTTTGAGTCCTTCTTGTTTGTTCAGATTTCATTAAAGTTTGCCTGAGTAAGGACGTCGGATTTTTCTCATGCTCTGCAGCGTTAAGCTTCACTCAGAAGTCGTACTAAGAGTATGAAAATGTATTGTGGACTACTTTGCATCCATCTGTAGTTACCTGAAATGCTGTCATTTTCCCCAACTCTGCTAGATACTATGTTTGCCATGCAAATACAAACAGCAAGTAAGGTGGGAAGCTAACTGGTTTCACAGCTTCTGGAATCTGAGTGGACATTGACCAGAGACCGTTATGTGAAGGAGGGGGCAGTGTTCTGTGTCAGAGCAGTTCCATTGCGAGCTGACTTGGTGTTGCTGGCTGTGCTTGACTGAACTTGACTGAAAAAACAACAATATCTTTTAGCTACTAATTGTACTAATCTTTTGCATCTAAATGATGAGTTAGTAGCTGTTGGTTTTAACCAAACGGTGTGCACCGCTGTGAGAATTTTAGTAGATGTGGTTAACGATGCTATTGCCACACAGCTGTAACTTCTGTTAGGAGAATTTTTAATAAAATCCCTTGTTCTCAAGATTTCAGATGCCCTTTCTCTTACACAGCCTCCAGAAAGGGGTAATGCACTTAAAAGTGATGAATTAATGCAATCCTAATTATAAAATTGTAAGTTTCCAATAGATTAGAAAAGCTGCTTTTCTGACATCTGATTACATCTTTAAATTCAAATATGGAACCATTTGGCAAGTAAATCAATACCAGGGCAGCTTCACATTGGTTTGATACCAGACGGACCTTCTCACCCCTCCCTGCCAGGAAGACACTTCGGCTCATTTTTTCCAGTTAAAGGCACTGTGATGCTTTGGGCTTGCAGCTGCCCTGACTCAAAGAAACAATACACTTCACAGATTGCTTGTAATGACAGCACTGTTCAATGGCAATCCGGCAGGAGCTTACACTGGTGGTGTCTGTATGGAGAAGATACTGTCTTCAGTGGGGGCACTTGTGGTTTACGTTCTTGGGACATGGGCTGTATTCATTAGAAGCACTGGCTTTTATTAGCAGTCAAAGAACAGGAGAGATGTAGAACATCTTAAAAGCTTCTTGAGTATCTCAACATCAGCTCAGCCAAGAAAAAGTCGTATCTGAACATGTGTGACGTTTCTGTAAATTTGGGGGACGGGGAGGAAGAGGTACATAGACATTTCAGATGCATGGATTCATGGAAGGGTCTGTAGCTACACACCCCAGAGCACAACACAGACCTCACGTACACCACTTTCAGCCCCACGCTTATTTGGATGCTGCCGCACAGAGCTGCACTCTGCCATGGAGGTATTCTGTAGGAGGTTCTGCTCTCTTTAATTCACTGTGGTGTCAGTTTATGGTATCTGATGGTTTGATTACTATGAGCTTTCATCAATCTTTATAGCGTTGGTAATGCAGCGGTACACAAGTTTCTATTTACAGAACGGTCAGTATCTGACACTGAACCTTCACCACTGGCAGTGTGTAATTTTACACCAAAGCATTTAAGAAAAATGTTTAAGTTCATGGATGCTAAGGCAAAATGTGCCTGATTTTTTTTCTAGTAAAATTATATAAAAGTATTTTCCTTTTTTGCCTCATCTTCTTGTGCTTCATTTCTGTGTATTTCTGTCTGTTGCTCTCAACACATTGTTACTGAAGTGCTCCCCCTTTGTGTACATTTTCTCTGCCAAAGTTTAACTCAATACAGTAAGTAGGTCTCTGAATGCCACTTGGGTCATCCAGGTCTTTAACAACTTCAAAGTTGTACTTTAAAGGGTATTTAAAAATGCTCTTTAAAGACCTTTCCTTCTGTCTCTAATGTTCACTTGTAACTACACTGAATGATGCAAAAATCAAACAGCTGCTGAGAAATGCAAAACTACAGCCTTTGCTGGCTCCAACTGCAAACCAGTGCTGCAGTACTGGGGGGTGGCTGCTGCCCCAGCCCCCTGCAGCACTGCTCTGTCTACATGTTTGTTTGTTTGTGAATGATCTGTTTTGCTGCCCTGTGTTTACACAGCTCTGTTCAGTGCTGTACTCTTGTGGGCTCGCTGGAAGAGTGACAAAGGGCTGAGCGGAGGAGTTTACCATGTATCTGCACATCATGAGGATTTGGAGGACATCAGAGAAAATATCCTCAACTACAACGAAGAAGGAGGTGGGGAACAAGACCAAGTAAGGATCCTGGTGTTAATATTCAATTCAGAGGGGACTGGTGGCTCACTGTGCTAACGGCAGTGTTTTATAAAATGTTTTTCCTGTGTAACCAGGGACCGTAGCCCTTGTGCTGCTGAATTGGTAGATGAATTCTGTGCAGTTTTCACACAAGGGTGCATGTTTCTTAAGAAGAGAGAAGTGCCTACCAATTTCTAATTTATCTTTAAAACAAGTGATTCTATGTGCAGATTTAAAAATGCTTGTAGAGTGAGTCTAGCAGTAAAGAACTAAACCCAAGGATGGATTTGGTTTCATGGCTCAAGGTCTACCAGAGCCTGGTGTGAACTGTTTGTTACAGACAGTCTTTTTCTGGAGACTGTTGATAGCAGTTGTTATTCAGACTGGGCTCGTTACGAAGCCAAGGTGCTACATGTGTGCTCCTGAGCCCTAGAGCACGTGGTGGTTGTGGAAGAACTTTTCTGCGTTTTTCTGTTTCAGAGAGAAATGCACTAGTGAACACAAGCTGTGTTTATAGTTAGAGTAGACCAGATTAGACCCAAACCAGATCATGTTAACATTTCTGCTGCCTGGTTTAAGGATTTCTACGTGTCAGTTTAACCCATAACTCTGAAAGACAACTGCAGCTATTACAGATAAGTAATCTGAATGGATGTGTTTGCTGACCTACAGATAGTTGCTATGTTTAAAAAAAGGTAGGGAACTTCACTGCTGCCTTTGAAACTCATTCATTGCATGGATTCTACAGGTGGTGTGAGACTGCAGTGGTAGTAATAGTCAGGGCATGGATGGGATGGATCAAAAAGAGCCAGGGATTAAAATATAAAGAAACTTAATGTGACCTATCTCATATTCCAACTATCCTCAAAACCATTTAGTTATAAAATACAGATAGTGTTTTACAGGGCCACTTGAGAAAATAGTCTTCCTTGTAGAGTATCCTTAATTTCTTGAATTAGCGTGAACGTAATACATACAGGCATATTTTCCATGGGATAACATAGACAGCTATCTCCATAAATCCTGGTTTTCTTAATAAGATTAACTTCCTCTGCAATACTTGGCAATTTTGCCTCCAGAAGGTCTGTAGGTTGAGGAAATCACAGCTCCTGTAGGACATGTTTATTTACTTTTGGAGAGTACTTAAAATACGCTCCTTTTTTAAGCAGGGAAATCAAAGTAGTGACCTGTGGATTTCCATCTGAGGCTTGAAGCAATGCTGCTTGCTGTGGCAGGTTCTTTACACTCTTCCTAAATGATTCAAATTCTACTGCTGCTGGCATTGCAGCTAAAACTTTCTAGTACCCTTTTTAATACCGAATTGTTTGTCTACATTTAAAACAAAATACCCCGAATTACAATACTTTAATTGCATTCTAACATTACCTTAATAACAGGATCACAAGGGTGCTTGGACAAGAGAGTTTTGGCTTTGCAGTGTTAGCAGAGGGCACAAGAGACTGTCTTACTGAGGAGTTTCTGCACCTGAAATAAAGCTATCCCTCTGAAAAATCAGGATTTCTAAATATTGCAGTAGATTGGTGCACTGTTGAGTGTACACTTAATGCTACTGAGCACCAAATGTTGTTAAAAGCCAGCTCTGAAGTTAGAGGCAAGGATTGACTGGGGTTTGTAAACTGCCAGCCAAGAACAGTACATCATCAGAGGAAATGTGCCAGTTTAGTGAAGAACTAATAGCAGTGAAGTATGATTGTAGTATCATCTGGTTCACTGAAGGGATGGTAATTAAATCTCTATTTGGACAAACTCCCATTTCAGTTTTGAACAACTAAAAGTCGCCCTGTTTTATTGATTATACTGGTAGCCATGCTATTATACAATGTTTGCTTACGCTTCCTTAGAACATACCTAGGATGAGCATCTGCAGTGCCAACACTCTGGGTGGAGAGACATCACCAGTGGGTCTGTTTTACAGTCCTGTCCCAAGTCTTGCCATTACTTCTTGAGTGCAGAAATTACTTCTTTACTCTAATGAACTCTGTCTCTTGCAGCCCGCCAGCATTCTTCTCTGGCCTGTAAGTAAGTCCAGAGACACAACCTTTGGATTGCAGGAAGGTGAAGGATGCTCTAGGACAACACTTTTTTCCTTTCTTTCTGCTGGCATCAAGGTTCTGATCAGTTAATGCAATTTAACACGTGCAGCACTGGTACCTCCAGTGACAGAAGCTGCACTTCAGGAGCTTTGGCACAATTACCAGACAGCACGAGCTGCTTCTGCTCTGGAAAAGAATACATTTTTATTTGTTCTAGGCTTGTACAATCATGCCACTTCCACAGAACATCCCTAGCCGTTATTCCACAGACTCCTAACATTTTAACAGCAATCAGAGTAGGTCTTTATGAATGCAGAAAGGTATGTTTAATATGCTACTTGTTAATATCCTTTCTCACTTCTGTTGCCAGACTCAATATCAGTGTTTAATGATGGAAAATATTCAGATCTGGATTTTAGAACAAAAATGTGGGCATTTCTGTCATTTTTAATTAGCTTCTAATATGAAAATAGACGTGACTTTGAATCTAACTGCACAGGCCTTCCTTATGCATTCTCACCTGCTTGGGGGGGTTTGGCTTGCTCAGTTTGCACTGGAAGTGGCAGAGTTGGTTGAACAAGCCAGTGCCTCCTGTGTTCACACCACATGGACTGTCTCAGGATTGGTCCTTCTTTATTTCCACTAGAATGAGAAATTTTGGGACCTGTCGAGAGTATTAACTTAACGTGCGTGGTTTCTCACTCCAGGATGCATACAACATGGCAGAGCTGCAGGTCTCTATTCAAACCAGCCCAGCCTATTCCCTCTACAAGAAGAAAGAAAAAAACCCCAAACTGAGCAGTTTCTGTAGCGCAGCGTCCCCACGCCTGCAGGGGCAGCCCAAGCCAGCAGCCACCACCGCCCTCCCGCTCGCTAGCCCAGACTTGGGTCAGTACCTGTCAGATGCTGTCAGAGACGCCGACCGTCAGCCCCAGGCGGTGCCCCAAGACTCGCTGCAGGTGTTTTGCACCGAAGGAGAAGGTTCGGTCGCGAGCAGTCTGAGCACCCCGAGCTCCTCTGGGCTGGGTGAGGCTATGGTGTATGACGACATAAAAGAGTGGGGGCCAAAGTTTGAGAAACTAAGTGAACTGTACTCGCAGATCGATGCAGAGGACCTGTAGATTTACCAAGCCTACCACTTCCGCAGCTGGAGTTAGTCATTCGCATAAAGGGTTTTAAGGATTAACTTGTTTTTTGTCACTTAAGGTAATACAGGACTCTTCGAGAGCTCCTACGTATCTAAGCTAGGATGGTGCTCAAAGCATGAAGAAAGCATGCTGTCTGTACTGTTTGCAGTAAGCAGTGATTGGAAGACAAAAAGCACGTTGTCTTTTTCTTGTGGAGGTGAAGTCCGTGTTGTCTATACCCACCGTGTCTCCCTGACAGCTCCAGTTCCAGCACCCTCCCACTGAGCATAGCCCAGATCGCTCCATGGATCCAGGTAACGGAAGGTGACCTTTAACTTTGGTTGTAAATTAATTAAACCACTTTATGCTGTCATATAAATGTAGCAATAAATTTAGCCACAACACATCAGGTTCAGGTGCTTGCAACTAAACGCTTTTCCATAGTTAAAAGGCCAGGTTTTCTAACATACACTAGCCTCAAAGATCACTAGTTAGGCACTTCAGTAGCAAACACCACAGTTCACCATAATGTCTCATTTCTAATGGGCTACTGAAGTGAGACTAAACTAAGGACCAGCCTGAACCACATTGTTTGCATCTACAGTCCTGTCCCTGATGGTCTGCTAAACCCCCTTTCATAGAAGCAATACATTTGTAGCCAAGATGTGCCCTGTCAGGAGGAGCTGACTGGGGCTACAGATGCATTTTCAGTGAAGAAAAACCCAACATCCCCTGGATATTGTCAAAATAGTTTGTGTCTTTGGGCTGTCAGAAGAGTGAGGGTCCTGTATCCAAAGAAAGAACTTTGCTCAGCACTGGGACCTCACATAATAGTGCAGGCTCCCTCAGACACATTATAGTAGAAAACCATTAGTCAGAGACAAGAGAAACACAAAAAAAACCCTAAAAGTGGTTGCAAAGGGTTACAATATTATGCTTTAATTTATCACTCCCCTTTTCAGACCATTTAATGTCTAGCTCGTATTCTGGAATATTATTTTTTTTAACTTGGCAGTAGTAGGGGAAAAGAAGGCTCCATGAAATTAATTTTGATTTTTAACTGAGAGTGTTTGTACACAGAAATGGAGTAAAGTGCAACAAGAACACAGTAACACAATCTTACTTTGTGTCATTTAAATACTCTAATATGTAAATTACAGATGATATTATCAGCTGGTAATACAAATATATCATAGAGTCTAAGGTAATTTAATTTATTAAAACAAACCAGGAAACAACGTAAATGACATTAAAACTGCTTTGCTTACAGTTGCATCAGTAGCTTGCTTGGGGAGGTCTGGCTTTTATTTATGTAAATCTATTTAAAAACATAAACAAACAGGTCACTGCAGGGTAGGGTCATTTGCACATTTCTGAAATGAGAAACGTTCACCCAGTGTCTTGCTCCTGCATGTATTTGTGACACACTGGGACGTTTGGAGCACTCAGCTGGCGGTTACAGACTGCAGGTGATGTGGCATTTTCCCTGGGAGAAGCTAAGGGCCATTTTTATCCTGCCTCATGGTTTGCATCCCCCGGTGCTGCATCGCCTGCGCATCTGCCAGGAAGCACGGGCTGAAAGGGGCAGTGCTCACCCGTCCGGTGTGTCAGACCCTGTACCTCGTGATCCTAGCAGTCACAAACGGGCTATGGAAAAGGAAGTGAATATGGATTATGATCTTATGCACAAAAGCCCAACAGCAGGAATTGTGTCTGCGTACCTCTGTTTGTTCCCTGACTATGGATATGCCATCGTTGTGGCTGGTTTTAACTACATTTAGCTTGTAAGCTCCTTGGGGCAAGGACTGTCTGTATTTGCCTGTGAAGTCTCATGCATATCTAAGGCACTGCAGAAATAATAAATTAGCCTTCTGTATATGATGTCTCTTCCTTGCATATATTTAAAGTTGGCTACAGCTTGGACTCTCCTGAATTCTTTCTCTCTCAGCTTTGATCAGCTACTCCACAGATGCGAGCTGTGCCCCCTCTTCTGCCCGGAGAGCTGGGGGAATCAGCAGTTACTGATGCATGGACTCGAGACGTGCTACCATGTACAGCCCAGTGCTTGTCTCAGATACCTGAGCGTTTGCACAGAGCATGGCTATGGGTTTTGCAACAGGCAGGCAATTAGTCTGAGGAGGAGGAAATCCTGCAGTACAGTCACAGTGTGCAATAGGACACATCTCAGCACTGAAGGTGAAAAGGCTTGACAAAGAGAGGAAACCGCAGGACACTAGAGCACCTCAGAACATGCCAGGTATTTTCCTCCCTCTTCCTCCCAGCCTGTGATCTCAGTTCAGTCCCTGAGGAACACCAAGTTGATGTTTGCAACAACATGCAATCAGCAGGAGTCGGTGGGGCTCTGTTCTAAAAGTGTCAGTTACACCAGGTACTGAATGCCTGGGGAAAAAAATCTAACTCTCTTGCCTTCCCAGGAGTAGGTGCCCCAATAACCCAACTATGGAGTATTGTGATAGGGAGTCTCAGACCCATTTGTTGAAGCTCTTGCTCCATCCATGAAGTATTTGGTCACTGTCTGAGAGTAAAAAGAAGCCCAAATACAACTGTGTAGCCCTGTGACCGGGAGCCAGGCGGGCAGCTGGGCTGTGCAGGCACCACCGCTGGGGCTGCGATGTCTCCTGTCACCATTCCCAAAGAGGCAGCCCGGACGCCAACCCAAAGCTGCTGCTGCTTCTTCCCCTGTTAAAAGGCACAGCACTAATTCCTAAACAAAGAGAAATAGTAATAACAACCACAGCCTGGGAGCTGCTTGTGTCACTGCAGTCAGCCATAGGTTTTACACAGTCTACAGTATGAAACAAAAGGTCAGAAAATGTTTGATGGCTGCTGCAGGAGCGCTGTAGATACAATCGCAGTAATACACTCATTTGCAGCTGCCGTGCCCTATTAAAACCTACTTTTCCTCTTTCTAGGGATTACTAATTAGCTCACTTAATTTATCTGTTTTAATTTGCATGCTGCTCTTTTAATTACTGGGCAATTTTTGAAATCGTATCTTCACTTGTTCTGCATTTACACAGAGACATACACATATTTCAGTACCTCCACAAAAAAGCTTATCAGAGTGTAGCACTGCCCCTGCTCAAGGCCAGGAACAGCTGGCTGACAACAGGAAGCTTTGCAATGGGTGAGGGGGGAAGGAAAAAAAAATCACTGGGTCCCTAGGTAGTGGGATTTTCAGTAATCTGGTACTTTTATTAATCTTCTTCCACGTTCTTTACAGACTTTAAACATGTAGTAAGTACATTTCATTTAGAAAAATGTTTGTAAAGGTCTGAAATTTAAATAGGCATGTGGATATTAGTATTTAATCTGTCTGCCTGTCAAGTACATTAATCTTTGTGGTTTTTTTCCCCGTTTAAAGTGACATTCCAAGTATAGAACATGTAGCCAAGCCATACGAAAGCTGATTGTCCTTAGCCAGACCTACTGGCTGGTACAAGCTGGTTTAGAAGGGAAACTGTGGCTGTAGAAGGACAGGATTAGGTAAGAAGAAGGTAGTTGAGCATTTTCTGAATTACAGAAACACTAAAAACCATGGCCATTTCCCAGGGATTTAAGTAAATGGCTTTGATGAACAAGGAGGTTTTGAAAAACTTGGTTCTTGGCAAGAATGCCAAGACTTTTCAAAGCTCACCTGTTTCAGGACCTTACCCAAGTATGTACATACGTGCAGCTTCCCCCTCCCAAAGCACTCGTCTTCCTTTTCATCGCGTAGGAACACTAAAGCTTGAGCCACCGCGTGGAAACCAGCCGATGCCCACTGGTCAAAGCACAGTGTATTTGCTTCAATGGAGCAACTGCCTCAGTCTGCTCACCCTGCCAAAGTTACAGCACTGGGAAAAATCATGGCTGACACACCTTTAACTTGAGAGAAAGAAGTCCAGCAAGCTGATAAAACACCATCAGGATTCAAAAAGTCAGTGATTTATGCAATCCAACAAGCTTGAGAAAAGTCAAAACTTCCTGCTGAGAAAACACTTCACTTTCTTACATACAGCTCAAATCAAATCGATTCCCTAACCCGCACCGTTCTCAATCCATCCCAACATAAACACCATCAAAAAGGGATTTTCAAATGACACAATTTATTTAGTATACAATAGTCATCACATCTCTTTACAACAACATATAAAATAACTGTGTTAGATCTCGCTGGCAGAACATTGAAACAAGAAATGAAAATATACTTATGGATCTCAAAGGCTTTTCTCCCCAAAAACCACTCTGTCTACTTGGTAACATTTTGTCTCTGCCACCTAAAAAAAGTAATTCATACCACAATTCCACCGATAATCAGCAGCTTAAAAGTCCTTGTGGACAACAGGTAACATACACAGGAGGTCATGATGGTGCCCTTCCTGCTGGTGGTTATTTGTGAGGGTTCAGTTAATTGTCAGGAGGGCTGTTTCCAGGGGTGGATGACAATTAATACCGTGAAGGAGCAAATGCCACAGCAACTGCTTGGAAATAAAGTGCACCGGGATGACGTAGTTCAGGAGTAGGTGAAGATATTTAAAAAAAGTGCACATTTAAAATGTAGTGAATATAGATCACAGCAAGACATGGGAAGTAGAGACAAAAATGATCACTGAAACACCACCTGCCTCCTCAAAGCCTCTGCCTCTTACAGCCCACCTCTAGGAAGAGGAAAGGTATCGCTTCAGAGCCCCAGCCCTCAGCCAGCAGCAATCACTCAGCCTTGGGCCAGCCTTGCCCAGGCCTTGCTGGGGCGGGACAACCTTCACAGGAGGGACAGAGAAGCAGCTGCTCCTCTTCCTCTCTGAGTGCTGATGCCTGCGCACCTTCCCTCGGAGCTGGTGAGTGAGTGTGTTCCTTGGCATTTTTTATTTTACTATTTTAAGGACAATGGCATTCTGAGCACTGCACTGTAGAGTCCTCAAATACACCCTCCCCTTTTAGTATGAAATCTTTCTGGGACAGGAGTTGTTCAGAAGTGTCACAGCTACCTAGGCATTAAAGACTGAACTGCAGGAGTTAGGCAATCTCCAAAATACTCTGCATCTGATACTCAAACTGCTGGTGTGCTGCTTTGGGAGAGGTTTGTGCTGCAAGAAAAAACTACTGTGGTGGTTCTGGATCATGACAGCCCGTGGTTTTTATGCCTTCCCAGGAGCAATGGTAGCTTGGGGTCTTCTTTTGTTTAAAAAAAAAAACCACAAAACCAACCAACCAGAATATTTGCACTTGGTAGTTTCTATAAAATGGTTACATTTCTATTTTGACAACATTAGAGACTAGACTTCTGGAAAAGGTCTATTTAAAAATAATTCCTATTACAGTCAGGGCTTCTTAGTCTTAGCTGTTACCTACAAGGGATTTCTGAAAGTGAGAGGGTCCCTCTGGAGCTCGGAACCTCTCATTTCAAAGTTACTGCACCTTTAAAGAAAGATGGAACCACATTTTCAAATAAGACCCCACAGCCTAGACACACACCACCTTCCCTGTGCTTGTTTTCAGTTACTGTAAGGCACTCGTTGAGGAATTCACTGACCCATGCTTTCAGCAAGTACAGGCACGCATCATTACAGGCCTAATTAAAGTTTTAATACTGATTAAAATATTTTATTACTGTATTACGTTAAAGTGCAGTGGTCTCCAACCTCATTAAGGGATATAGGCTTGAAATTACTCAGGAGTTTCAGTGGCTCAGTTTAACAACCTCGCCACTGTCAATGTTTGATTTAAATACAGCCTGATTACAGCACACTTTCCTTTTGTGATAGCAGGAGAGTGCAGAAAGATGCTGAATGTTCTTTAATGAGTATTTACTGAATCTAAAATTGTTTGAGCATGTGACATAACCATCTCCAGCTCTTTAGTAATCTACCTTAGTACAAGTGAAAAGGGAAAACATTTAAATCATTTGGAATTGGAACACAGCTCAGTTGTGAAAGCTAATCTCATTACACATCTTGATTAAATTAAATGTGGAGTTTGCCATCAGTAGCACCTTAAGTTTCCCATCATTAGAAATTAATTGCAGTGGTAATTATTAGAACTGAGTTATTTGCACAGGCCACAAACACTCTTACAGGTGTTCAAATGTTAATTCAGCATTGGCCTAGAGGCACTTGATTATTACAATTCTGTTTTTCGTAAGAAACAAATGATCCTAGTGGATATCTAATTAAAGTTGGAGAGTACTGTTAGACTTTCAATCAGATTTAATCTCTAATTTTAATATAAAACCAAAGCAGTGCTAAAACACAAAGTCAGGTGTTGCCTAGATAGCCTTTGGAAAGACAGTGCAACCCACAAGCTCTAGCCAGTAAAAAGACACAGGGTACAAAGGAACCACACAATTCTCAGACCTGAGCCCTGTCTTCACTTCACCTTCCAAGTCAACTCAAAATAAATGCAGTCTGTCTTTTAGGATAAGGAGCAAGGGCACAATGATTTTCTGCTGGAATGTATAGCTGGGTGACTGAAACAACATAAAGCTCTAATACCTGAACACACTTTAAATACTTAAGTTCCCTGCTGATTTTAGAGATTGTATTTTCCTTTGTAAGGCTGGCAGTGCTCAATTCCTACTCCTGGAATTCACATGGGGAGAAAAAGGATCCCCTGGAGTTCAGGAAGCAAATACAGAAAATCGTGGTGTGAGAATCCAAGCTGAGAAACTGTTTGTTTTTTTTGTTCTGAGCATTTTACGAGGATGCAAACATGCAACATGTATCAAGCATGCTCCAACCTTGGTTCCCATTTGAAATGCATAACGCCCCAACATTCTAAACGCCTGAAGTTACACAACAGTATGTTTCTGTAGCACTAAAAATGCTGGACAACCATTACAGTTTTACTCTTTGTACTTGTTTGCTGATTCTGCACTCCCTGATTCTGCAGTCACACTCACAAACTTGGACACTCGCATCTGCACACATTCCCAAAGAATTCAAAAAAGAGGCACTAAGACAGCACAAGGATCTGTCAAAGGATCAGATTGTAAGACAGAACTTAATTTTTGTGACTATTTTCAGGATTCACAGAAATAATGCCCACTTGGTATAGGAGCAGCATGGTTTTTCTTTGAAGTTCTGCCGTTTCATAGTAAAAAAACCCCAAACTGCTGAGCAGAACTCCACAGGCTGCTCCTTCTGCCTGTCTTCCGATCAGGTGGAACTGGAAAACAATTCTATCCATAGGCATTGACACGGTGAGACTTCATAATCCAAATGGTCCCTGCTAGCATTTATTTGTGAATCTATGGAAATTTTGGCAACATCAAGAACGTTATCAAAACTAAACTGTCTAAAAAACAGCAATAAAAAAAGAAAAAGAGTAATCTCAGTAATTAAACAAGAAGCCATGAATGTAAAATGTCTTACAAATATAACACCTTTGTAAACGTCTGCATTATCTAAAGTGGATCCTAGCGTTGAAATACTGAACTTGAGGCCGTGGGGGGAAATGTTATTTATGCTTAGCCAGTTTGTAAACGTGGAATGTTTTGTTCTGAAACACTCTAGTGAAGTGTGTGGTATAAGAAGGCAGGTTTTTTTTAATTTCCTCACAGAAGCGAGGATACAGTGAAGGTTTCAGATCAGGGTCATTCTCTCCCAAACCATCCATGATCTGTAATGAAACAGAACAGATTTGTGAAATATCTTTAGCCAGTTCACAGTTACAGGGAATAACAAGAAGCTACAAACAACCTCAACAATACATTCAGAGGGTGGGGCCGGCCAGATCTGTTAAACTGTGACCCTAGGGAAAAAACAACATGAAACCAGCCAGATTTATAGTATTGTCCCTGTTATGGATAGAGCTGATTTGCCAGAGGTGCATCTCTGCTTTATGTGTCTGCTGTGTTTCCACGTTCACCCCAGAAACACTTGAACGCTCCCCTGACACAACGGGGCAGCACAACCGGCCTCTGGCCCCAAGGGACCGCGAGTCACACTCTGAAAGGCAGCGCTGTTTGCGTACCGCTAACCTGAGGCTCATCAGGGAGTCACTGCTTGCTTTGCCCAGGCTGAATTTCTGAATTACCATTAAAAGCAAGCGCTGGTCACTTTGCTGATTTCCAAGATGTCTAAAGGCTGCATTGGATTTGACTTCCCACGCTCCGGATGAAGTGGAAACAACCTGCTCAGCTCCGAATCTACCCGTGTCTGATAAAGCAGGGAGGCAAAGCACGCCTTCTGCAGCAGTCCTGCACAGCCTACTTACGTGGCCGTTAGCTCTGTCAAGTAAGTCACGTAACCGACAGCCTCTGCTGTGCCTTCTCTCGTAACAAATGCTGTCCTCGAGGATCACGTAGTCGGTGCCGAAGGAGCGCAGTATCCTGTGAACGTCTTCAGGAGCTCTCTTGGCATAGATCTGATAAATCTATACAAGAAGAAAACTAAGATGTAAGACACATTACCATTGTTTCTTTGCTCTTTCATGATTCCTTTGTCTTGAACCAGAGAAAAATAGAGGTTGTTAACGCATGCGACTTGAATGAAAAGCAGGACAGGGCTGCCACAGCCTGCAACAACACTGGACAGTGCTGCTGTCTGCAGAAAGGTTTGGTAGATGCCTGTAAAACTTTCAGAATGTCTAAATTCTAGAAAAAAAGAGTTTAAAATAATCTCCCCAGCTTTGCCTGGAATTTTTCTGCACAGAATGTTATGTGCTACCCCGGGAACCGAAGGGAGTATCGGGCAAACGGGGAAGCGTGGGTTGAACAGCCCAACAGGGCAGCAACATCTAGCAATGCCAGCAGCACCCAAACCAGCCCGGGTTCCTGGGTACAGTGACTCAGACACACAGCAGCTGCCTCAAAGTATGAGTTTCACAGAAGTAGGTAAATGCTGGAATTATATCTGAAAATAAGTTAGTTCAATGAGGACATCAGGTGATGTCATTTGACCCGTGCCACTAGAGATGGCACGTGTTTTCTGCAACTGAGCCACTGATATGAACAGGAATTCACTTAAACAATCAGAACACTCTTACCTGCTTTGTTCTCTCTCTCAGATTCTTATCCTCATAATGGGGATGATTAGTTAATGTCCGTCCCGTGCACAGTTTGACGCCTGCTAATAGCTGCATGCTCCCAGCAAACACTGCTGTGTTTGGAGTGTTTGACCTAAACAAACGTTGATAAGTCTGAGGAAGTCTCTGTAGGGGCATTTTGCATCGCTTGTTACACATCAGAAGGAAAAAAAAGACTGAAAAAAAATTTTTCTGCCTCCCCTCTATTCGGGGAGCAAACTGTTCAAAGGACTGTGTGTTCTTCAGATGAATCATGGCAATACTATCTAACTGCAAATAAAAGTACTACGTGCTATGAGGAAATTCAGGGAAAACATGATCCTGAAAGTGTCTATGTACTTGCATAGTTTATATGCAGAAGATGTCAGGTAGAGAAGCTGTCCATTACTGGTACTGGGATCTCATCTGGAATTCAGAGCCCACGCCTGGAATTGTTACCTCAAGAAGTGTCTCGGTATCTCAGGATTGTTTAAACACCCATAATGAAAAAATGGCTTTGCTCACCTTCCTCTCATCAAGTCTACAATCTAAACTGTATGTAAAGACACAACACAGGGCATAATAAAACCATGAAGTAAGAGTCGGGCATAAGAGACCGCTATAATCAGGCTAATTAAAAATGGTCACAGTCTGCTGAAGGATTTTCTAGCACTTAATAAGAACCATAAAAAATTCTACAAAGACTGAAACAACAGACAGAAGCATACATTAAGTAAAATGAAATTAGAAAGGACTAATAGTGGCCTACACATCCCCGTATGTGCGTGTGTGGCACCTACAGGAGTCAAGTGTCAGAGAGTAACTGTGCTGCAGGGAGCCTTTTGAGGTTGCAGTTCTTAGTCAGCCTTCTCTAAGCTCCATCATCGGCTGGAAATTGTTAAGAGACAAGTGTTAAATTTTATTATCGCCTTTCAAGAGATTATGCTTAGCAAATGAATTCATAATTGCAAACCCTTCTGAACATTCTGCACTGGTACTCTAAGCTCGTCTAGGAAGGACAGGGATAGTATTTTTAACACTCAGTTTAACTTTACGTGGTGGACTAGTTTTTCAGCCATTTATAAAACCAGTTTCATTTTAAAGTCTAAAAATAATCTCTTGTAACAATTTCCTTTTTTTTTTTTTCTTAAAACATTCAAACCCACAAGTGTCACAAAGACCGCTATAATCAGGCTAATACATTTTCTTTCATTAAAAGAAACATAAATTAATCTTAGAATAGAGTATTAGGCAGATGGCCTTGACGGGCTGTCAGCTCGGCCTCGTCCCTGGGCCTGCAGGAAAGCACAGTTCTTTGGACTAACCCAGAAGAAAGTGGGGGAGGTTCACGCAGGGACTTGGCAGGGCTTAGAGACCTACATGAAAACAGTGATTCTCAAAGCACTTTCCACATGTTTCTCTGTTTATCCCTGGGCTGGGAAACTTCTAGCATGAAAAGTCTGTTTCTGTGTTTGTTGAAGGTTAGTTCCAGCTTTCGAATGCTCTGCAGCACTTCTCGTTTGGCCTCACCCAGGCAGCCCAGCACCACGGACTCCCAACCAGCCCAAGAGAATACAAACTTGCAGAATCAAACTTTCTTTAAAGAAAAAAAACCCAACATAACAAATACTAAAGGCAAACCCACAAACAACAACAAAACAATCCCAAGAAACAGCCTTTCTTCTAACAAAGCCCCAGGGAATGGGGATGGTGCCCTTTTCCCCTAACTTACTGGTAAAAATGCTTGTCAAAAACATAGAAGATGCAGGGTTCAGCTTCCCCCTTTCTAAAAGCATTCCTCCTTGCCCAGAATGGGTGAAATGGAGCTGAGCATGGTCTTTCTTTATCAGGTACTAATCGCTTTGCCAGCACTTCTTCTTCCTATACCTTAAAAACAACCACTTGCTTTCCAAGAAACTGGCTTAGGTGCCTTGGTCCTGGCTGGAGCTCGGACTTGGGTGTTCCAGGTGAAGGCAGGTGTTTCCCCGAGACTCAGATTTACACGTTTGAAGCTCTAGCAAAATCATACAGCTAAGCTGTATCCCTGCCCATGTTCTAGGGGGGCAGCCTGGATCCCACACCGAGGTGTGCTACTGCCAGAGCTACCCATGTCACTCCTTTCCCCCCTCGCTGGCAACGCCAGGAGCCAAACCTGCTGCAGGATCTCGCTGCTGGGACAGACACCGGGAAAGTGATGCTGAGCTTCTTGCAGTGCCTGCCCTTCTTTACTGAAGTCTGAAAAGAACTTCAGGAGCATTTCTCCTCTGAAACAGCCACCAGAGGGAGATGTGACAAGTAAACTAGTATTTTTCAGGCACAGGATGATTTCTGCATGATTTCATGCCGGTGTCTTTCTCTGCTACTCCTACCCGAGTGGGCTCTGCTCTGTATCCAAGGCAGCTAATGCGCTTCCAGCACTGAATGACACTTCTCCAGTAGAGAAAAATGAAGCAATTTTTACAAATGTCTGAAGAAATGATGTATAAAATGAAAGGATAATTTGTTTTATAGCTTTCTGCCGAGCTCCGTACCGCACCGCCCAACCTGCAAACAATTTGTTCTGTACGAAATGCCACTAAATAATGACAAGGACTTAGAGGTCAAACTGATTTACATTATGTAATTTAAATGTCATTCCAAGCAAGCCTGATGGCATTTTGAACAAATAATCTCATTTATTTTTGAAGCTCTAAGCTTTCAACAAGTTAATTACAGCTGAACTAATGGGTAAACTGAGCACCAATATACATCCTATGAAGCTTTTCTTTACCTACACTTAGGAATTTAGAGAATTACGTAAACACCAGAGAATAACCCATTAAAAATAGAAGGGCTTTACAGGAACCACACGCCTATGCCCAACCCACGGACTCTCACAACCGTAGTAATTCTTTCTCTCATTAAGCTGCTGGAGAATTATTCAGAGTTGGTTTTAGGAAAGTGCTATAGAAGTGGCCAACGTTGCAACTGCAGGTTACAGCACTAGAAATAAAAAGCTTATTTCTATTAAAAGCCCTTCAGAGTTGAACTCTGTTGTTAGTTTTCAAAGCCATAGAATCTGACAAACCTCAGACAACGCCTTTACTAGTGCTTGGGCGTGACAGGAATCCACAAAGCAAAGGGGGTTGAGAAAAGGAGATTCTGAAATAGGGTTCTCAAATATGTCACCTCAGTGTTGGTTGGGTTGGGTTTTTTTCTATAAAAGTAAGTCTTTTTATTTGCAGAATTCTGTATTAAAACACTCCAGGTTTAGGTGCAAATGACCAGCAGTAAAGCATATTCAGTCAAACTATCACAGAATCATAGAATCATTCATGGTTCTTTTTTTTCCCTCTGGTTTGGAAAGACTGAAAATGGCAAAAATGGAAAACGACAGCCACAAAGAGCGAGCAAGGGATGCATTTCTGTTCGTCCCAACCACCACTCTGTGCATGCATCGGTTTCTTCCTTTCACATAAAAGAGAGCACCTACACAGCTGGTAGAAACCTGGTTCTCAGGCATTATCAATTTCATGGCTGAGTCTTACTGACAAATCAGTCAATGACAAAGGATAAGCCCAAGAATTTAAAAACAATAATTAAAAAAAAAAAAAAGGTGTAACATTGCCTTTAAAGGCTGGAATGTGTGTTGATTCCAGTGGGATTGCTCTGGGAAATCAGGCATGTAAGTAAGAGTGAAGAGTTAAAATTTAGAGCTGGCCTGAAATTAAGATATAGCCATTAATATAAATTACTACATGAAAGAAGCACCATTGAAACATGGGTATCCCATTTTTATAACCTTAGGAGCTTTTTGGAAATTTGTGGGGTTTCCACTAATATAAAAATTTGCCTGCTTGTCCCCCCACCTCATCCGAATACGCCTGGCATACGATTATGCTCTGCCAAATCTCAGTCTTGGTTAACTCTTCCATTGTTTTGGCTGGTGTCTGAGATTTCTAAGAAGCTTTTCTATGATTTTTGGTAACTGCTTATGAAATATTCCACAGTTCTAGACAGGTTTCCCCTTTAAAGGCAGAAGACATTGCTTCTTAAACACTTACCAGAAGTAAACAGAGTAGGGAAGTTCACGCTATTGATTTGCTCATTCTACTGATATTCTTCCCCATCTCACAACTGAGCATGTTGTTCCTGTTGTCTTAGGGAGAAAGACCAAAACTAAGAATTTTAGTGTACCTCCCACCTGGGAACACAGCTGTGAACTATCCCGGGGGCACTGGGAGGGCCTTCTTCATTTGTACATGCTAAGAAAATGAGGTGGTGGGCAGGACAGAGCAGGAGACTGGGATATGCCAGAGCACTGTGTAAACACGTGTGCTCTGCAGCAGCGGCAGTGCAACGCCGCGCAGTAACGCCAGAGAGACACAAACCAGCACATCTTCCCCAAAGTGCCACGGCAGTTTTAGTGAGGGCAGGAGTGAAAACTACACCTGCAGACCCTCCAGGGTGGACAGACTAAGAGCTGCCTGTTATTCAGACTGTGTATTTGGACAAGTTAATATACATTTAGATCTAAGCAAATGTGAAAGGGTTTTCTTGTTGTGGAGAGATTGCAAGATGAGTTATTCCTAATTCACTGCTACACATGACAAATTAGAGCTTCTCACACTGAGTTTTAATAATGAATGATTAGTTCCTGACATGAACCCTGACAGATCATTAACTTTGGCAGAAATATCAAGTGTTAGTAGGAGTAAAATATTTTTCTTACCCATCAATTTAAGAAAATCTGTCCCACTTTGACAAACTTACCATTAATTTTGTTGACTTGTATTTAAAGCATAGGTAATTAACTCTTCTTTACAGGAATAGTATTTCTAAACACAATAAATTCTAAGTAGAAAATTTCCCTTTGTAATTATCTGTCATGACTTAAAATGAAAAGAGGACAAGCACCAGTTTAGCATTCTCAGCACTAAGAACATATGAAAAATTACTCTCATCGGATCCAGTCAAATCCAGTTCATGGCTGGGAATAACTCCACATGCATATTTTATGTCTAAATCTATACATAACTCTATATATTGTACACAAGAGACCTGAACTATCGGACATTTACCATCTTTTAATAAAACAGCAGCGGTAAATGGAAGTGGCTGGTAAACATTAGTCACAAAAACGTGTCAATATGGCTGCAAAAATTGTAAATGATGGAAAAAACCCATGGCCTGCTTTCAAAATAAGTCAGTGAAGGCTTGTAATATATTTTACTTCTAAATTACTCCTTCTAGTTTATGGATTGAAGACATAAAGCATTAAAGAGTGTAAATGTGTTGCTATGGGTAGAACAGGCAACTGGTCTTACTGAAGCTGACTGCATATGAAAACACAACACTTCAAATAGTTCAATGTTAAGAGTATTCAGTTCAGATTTACTTTCAGAATGAACCTGATTTCTCTTCAATAAACCTTTGTCGGGGTTCCAAATAAGTGAGTCCCAGAACATTCCTTATTCAGAACTTAACCTGAAAGTTTTTAGTGGTTACTGTATGTTACTAGAGAAGAGAGCCCTTAAATTCAGAGTCTTCCAGTGAACATCCTACAGGATCTTCTACGTGCACTATTCCAAACCGTTTCCACCTAAAATATACATTCCTGTGCTCTGTGAGAAAGCAGAAGCGGTGAGGTGAGGCTGGAATGATTAACTCAGGCTCCTAAAGGAGACTCTGCACCTTTGCTTAGCTGTGGCAAGTTCAATTACAAATATTTGGTTTAGTTTAACCCCTGAGGATTAATTCCATTTAGTACAAACAATTTAGATTGATTTGAAGTTGAAGAAGCAGACTGTAGAGTACAGGTTTTCCAGCCCTACAGCTGTACATCCAACATCTTTCAGTGTATGAAGCTGAAAAGAGAAGGACACCAGGTTGGGGTGGGGGGAAATAAAGATAAAATTACTTCACCCTGAGGGCCGATTAATGTAAAGAGGCAGCTGTAATGTGATGGAAGAAGCCTGACACCTCCAAATTGACCTCTTTCAGCTGGGAAATCTGTGTGTACTTATGGGAGCAAATGGAGTCAACTGGTTCCCTGCCACACACGCAATGCAATAGTAGGACACCCAGAGCAGTCTGGGGGACACTGCACATGGCTGTTCTCCACAACTGGTCATGTCCTAACCCCCTGATAGCCCCTTCATCCTGAACTATCTCTGTGGGTCACCAGAGTTCACTGGTGAGCTGTGACAAATAAGGAGAACACTATATCTAAGAACATTAGATCTGCACAAATAGCATTTAAGTTAAATAGGGAAAAAATCCTCTTACTTAATCCAGTTCATCAGCTCCACGGTGTCTGGGTCATAGAATTCTCTCAGCTCTGACAGTTCATCCATTATTCCTGGCCAGAACTATAACGGAAACAAAGTAAAACGAACTGAAGACAGAATGAACAAAGTTCTGGATGTTGAAACCTATTATTTCCTCCCAGCCAGTAACTGATCTTGTCCAGCTCAGCGATAAGTTGCAAGACATAAGGACGTATCTGCCCTTCTTACAAAGGAGGGGTGCCCGGAATCGCAGTAGGAGCAGTACTGAACCCACCACTGCAGAGTCTGAAACCCGCAGCTCCTGCCAGAGGAGCAGAAGGACCAGGATCAGCTGCCGTGGTGAGCCATGCACATCTCACTGGAGTTTTCCAGAACTCTACTAGCTAAGAGCAGTTTGTATCTTAAAATCCAAAAATCCACGGGAAACTAAAAGTTACCACCAAATGTGTCTGTTGTGCATTGTATTCACTTTACAAGCAAACCAGTTCAGTTCCCTGGACTTCAAGATGAACGTTAGTGTTTTAAATTATTTCTTGACAGCCCAAGCTTTAGGAAAAGGAACCAAAGAGGCACCAAGTAAAAGTTCAGTACGGAACAGCCATTCCATTAAATGAGGTCTGTGATTACAGGAGAAGCAAAGGCCTCAGGAGTTGACATTAGGTTTGAAAAAGCAACTTACAGCTAAACAGAAAACAAAAAGCAAGAAGGAAGAAGTTCAAGGCATGAGATGGGCTGTGGGTGCCGCTAATGGCATTTCAGGAGTCTGAATGAAGAGAACCACCGAAGGAAAATAAAACAAGTGAGACTGACCAGCAACAGACAATAGACTTGGGGGAAAACATTTCAACATTTACTGAAGAGGAGTAATACATAATTCAAGCTTAACTCTCCCCCCCCAAAAGCTAAGGATTTTTTGTTGTTTAAGCCAGTAAATATTCAAGGGCAAAAGGGAGTAATTAAGAGAGAGAATGCCAACACTAATGACTAACTGATTGCTTTGCATCAGTCTTTACTACAGCAGCTGTTATGGTGAAACCTATTGCAAACCTGCTTTCTTTAGATAGTAAGGATTGCTGGCTTGGAAAGTGAAATGTCACAGGAAAAAAAAGGGTAAGAAAACCTGCCTGATAATCTAAAAAGCCATAAACCTGCCAATTTAGATAATATTCAGCCAAGAGTTCAGAAGGAATTTGAATATGATGCTGCTGAACTACTTAGCCAAAACATGCATTCTTTCACTAAAACTGTAATTATGTAGGAGGACTGGGGAGCAGCAGGTATAATTGGGTCAATTAAGATACTTATTGGATTAACTATTTACTTCATGTATTTGTTAAAGTAATACTGGCTGGTAGATTGAGAATCATCTAGAAGATAGTTCTGGCAGTATCGCAAACCTAGGGTTTTGGGAAGTACAGCAGGACTAGAACAGCCGTATTTCTGCTCTTCAGAAAGTCTCTCAGGAGATCAGTAAATAAATTAAGCAGTTGCAAAATGAGACTGTAGAGTCTCATACTGCATCAAAACCGCCTCTTTCATTACTGAGCTACCCTGGGTAGCCTAACATTGGGAAATCTTGGAGTCCTTCAGGCTGGAGGCAGAAGGAAACAGGCTCTGCTTTCCTGCCCACCTGCCCTGCAGCCCACCCACCGCAGGAAAATGCTGGTGCAAGGACTTGCTGTCGCTGAACTTAAAAGGAGAATTCTGAAGCGGTGCCATTTTCAGGTAGCGCTACATGTGATTAGTCAAGCCAAGAGAAAACTGAGGAACTTTGAGTTCCCAACAAAACCACATACCAACAAAGTAAGAAGCATCCAAAAATATGGACCAATAACACTCACAAAACAACTTCTAAGTCTTTTAAGTCAAGTGTATGTCAGACTGAGGAAAAAGTGTACCGTGACCCAAGGAGTGGCTAAAGAAGAACAGATGGAGTGTATTAGGGATGCAACAAACCGTTCAGAATAGGGAGTGGTATGTAAAAGGCATTTCCAACTTGTAACACACTCTCCTCCTGGGCCAAAGTCTTCAGGAGCAGCAGACTGTTGTCAAGTTACTTAAATAGGCAACACAGGGATTTTGTTCTGGGGTGGAAAAATCTTAAGGACTGATTTCCAAAAGGCTTAAATATAGGAAAAGGTGGTATGAAATGGTATTTCTGACTCACATCAAAGCCAAGCCAAGAAAATGGAATGGTGACATACTTTAAACTGAAAATGGGGAATATTTTCCCTAAGGTATGTAAAACCAGGAACTACAGACTTAGTTGAAGCTCAACAACTGATTTTAAGTATCAACAATTTATTTAGGAAAGACTGGCATAAACCACAAGTTGATGGTGCTTGTTCTGTTTAGACGTTAAATGCCATAGACAAATACAGCTGAAATGGATCTTCACAAGTATGAATTGAAAGATAAATGCTAGACAGTACTGCATCACACACCTTATCTGCAGCACAGCTGAAGTATGTGTGGAAATACTTCAGCACTTTCACTTGATCTAAAAGACCTCTGCACTATACTAATGAAGAGAACGTGTGTAAACAGAAATATGCATCTCTTGTAAGCCTCAAAATACACTACCCTAGCACTGTCCCTGCATCTGCAGCTCAGGAAATTACTGTTCAAGTGATGTATTTGGGACCGTAGTAACCTGCATGCCTCAAGAGAGGCTTTCATTAGCTTATTCAGGATTAAGTTAATAATCTCATAAACCTCCTATTTTGAGGAAAGGCACCGGAGAATAGTTCTTCTGACAAACGTAACCAGAGCAAGCACTGGAATACCAAATCCCCCTGCTGCTGGTTCAGGAAAACCAGCCGTCACGGCGTTAAACTTTGCAGTGAGTGTGCAAGGAGGTGCTCGCCCAGCACCAGCACTCGTTGTGCATGAGGAGGAGGTACATCCTTATCTGGGCAGGAGAAAGACACAGTCTCTGCTACTGACATCCACTTGTGCTGTCAGACCGATTCTGAAGGTTTTAGAGAGCGAAGACACAAACACGTTCTCGCAGAAGGAACTGATAGTTTCTGGCTCTCTCCCTGTAAGGAGTTTTATTCTGCCCCTTGCCAGGGGACCTGGTGCCAGGCTTTACCCGTCCGTCAGGGAGGCTGCTCCCCAGAGGGCTCACTGTCTCTCTCAGCTTTGCAGAGAAGACACACACGCTCACAGACAAAAGATATTATCCACTGCTCTGGCAGCTGAGCTGCAAGGACTGACTTAAGACAAAAAAATACTGAGGTGCAATGTGACTGAGCACTTTAAAAAATGGCATTTTCAACGTAAATAAAAATTCTTTTGTATTTTTGGAAGAAACACAAAACCGAGGCTTTTCAGGCAGAGTGAGCACAACTAATGACTGATCTAAAGCTTCTGAAAACCAGTGACTTCTGTTGACTTCAGAATTGAATCTGACAGGATTTAGGAGCGTTGCATCTGCTCATGAAGAGTGGGAGGAAAATTATTCCTAGTTGATCTGTCACATTAGACCATCTATGAGACTGTCGTGCTCCCAGCACCACCCGTGTCAAAAGAAAGGCAGGAGTTCTATCCTTTTCAGAGATGAGGAAACAGTAAATGACTTCCCCCACCAGCACTTCAATGGAAAAAGCCCTGAGACGTTCCCTAGCAGAGGTGGAATACATCAGTGTAACTAAACACACTGTTAACAGTCTTTTTTGACTTTTCATTGCACTGTCTTAAAGAGGGAACAGACTTCCAGAGTGAACTTTCTTGACTGTTACACTTTACCACTATGTTTTTAACTTTAATAATGAAATTCACCTCGAGTTTCTCTGAAGGTAATTATTTAACAGAAATACTCTCGCCTTACGCTAGGGACTGCAGAAATAACTCCCCCATCAAAGCAGCCTCTGAACTTCTTGTTCTTGTAAATACAGGTTAAGAGAATGGGATGCCCATTAAATTAATGTTCTCACAAGAGACATGTTGTTATTTGAAATATATTTTATCCATTTCAACTGAAAAGTTTGACCATGATGATTTGTTTCTGGACACATCAAAGATAATGTAAGTACCTGACCAGTGTTACAGTTCTGTACTTTAGAACACCTGGGATGAGGCACAGTAGTATAGAACCCTGTGATTATTTCTGACCCTACACTGAATCATTACCCTCATTACAACCAAACCAGACAACTTGCATTTCCCCAGCGTTATGCATGTAACTCACAGCTGGTGACTTACACACATCAGACAAACATTTCTACTGACAACCAACCACTCTGGATCAGGTGAGGCCGACTGAGCCTTTCCACAGAATCTTGTACTTGCACTTCAGGCACTCTATCCCCCTTTTCAAAATTCAGCTACAAATCTCAAATGTAATTAGTTATAAAACAGTATATCTTTGTGAGAAAAGGAATACAACATGCAACTAAAGAATGCCAAAACATTGAGAAAAGACACTTCTTACCTTATATGAAATGTACAGTAATGCAGTTATTGTTACAGAATACTTAATCACACGTGTCTAGGAGAAATTGGGAAAAAAATATTGGTTATTCTGACAATACAATTACTTCAATGGATTTAGTTTTTAATGTGTTGCTGTCTGACATATCTATTAAGGCTATATTCTGATTTTGTTTTCATGCTAAACCCTTACTACAGACCCACCACAAATGATACATTTATATCTGCATACTTAAATTTGCATTCTGTAAAGGGGAAAACACTGTATCATTCACTGTAATAGACTGTAAAGGCCTTCTGAGACCGCTGACCATTTGTTAATATGGTGACTAAGACTTTTTTAGTGAAATTGTGGATATTTTTCATAGCCACATCTATATTGCCATCTAGTGTATTGAAATGGAATTGTTTAATACATGAACCACTAGGAAACAAATTTGACTTACTAACTTTATACAAATGTACTACAGAGATACCCAGTTTGAGGACTACAAAGAATATTATTTTCAGGTGTCTTATACTTCTGAGCGAAAAGAAGTGTCAGGAAATGCTGTAAGTGTTAATTAGGTGCAAACCCTCTGGGGCGTGTAGAGGCGAATACACTTCAGGACAGGCTTCCATATTTCCGTACTGCACAGGCCAAAAGATGCAAACACACACATGTGGGATGTCCAGAGGTACTTCATTCTGGAAGGGGAGAGACAAGGTTTTGCTGATCATCTGGAGCTCTGCTGAGCCATGTTCACAAGAGCAGTTACGGTAGAGAAATTCTGAACACAGTTTTCTTGGGCTTAAGAAGCTCTACAAGAACTGAGTAAAAGATTAACTTTGTGCTTTGCTGCGTGCTCTTGGAGAACACCTTTGCTCCCAAACTTTCAAACGTTCTTTTTGGCAGAGTTGTGGGAAATGCCTCAGTCTACACATAGAAACACACCAGGGAGAGAAAGAAGGCTGGTGGTCCTGACAGCGGATTTCACACTGTTGTCAAAAAAAAATATCTAAAATAGCCTTCAGTAGAATTAAAAAAAATATACCTCATTGTGCTTAATGCCAGACACCCAAAAAGAACTGTGTGAATCAAGTTGTAAGCAGCATCAGGCTTCAGCGTGACTGTGCGTTCTTCCATTTCTCCCATCAACTGGATTTGATTTGAACCACTAATTGAACAGGAAAAAAGAGAGTGTTATATTAAGCCCTGTAACATACTTCATAGAGTTGTCTGCACTTTAAAAGCACTTAATCCTTCTGATGCTAAAGGGCAATACTACTGCTGTCACTCCACAATCTCCTACTCTACCTATGATAGAATTAAGCCCGATATCAACCTGATGCAGCATCAGGTATTTATTTTCCTGTCTGGTTTTCTGGAAACGCAGTGAGTTTAAATGAGCTGCTTCAGAATAAGATAAAATGTTTACAGAAAGGCAGGTTTCGCTTATTGCTTGAAGTAGCTATTCCCACAGGGTTCACAGGGCTTTGGATGACAGTGAAGAACTTACTGTGTTATGTGGGGCTGTGCTGGTCTATCTGGGTGCCACTAAACCTGTGGATTGGCAGCAAGTTCAGATAAAAGAGGTGCTGAAAGAACTGGCTGTTGCCTGACGTGGCTGGTCCTGTGAGCGTATGTGGAGGGATGATCAAGAAAAGCTATTTACATGTGTGGGGTTTTTCCCAGGTTTTTCAGGTGGGCGATAACTGAGATAACTGGGCAGTGATAAAAATTAGGGTGATGTTTGGGATTACATTTACAGAAAATGAGAGCTTCAGAGCCTTTTGTTTGTTCTTAAAATTGATGGATGCAGTAAGCTTTTTAAGAGCTGAACAGTAACAAAGCACCTGACAGATGACTTTCACTTCCCAATTATCATAACATACTTTTGAAATCAGAACGTCTCTCTGCTTTCAAAAACCAGAATTTTTGATCTGCTCCTCTCCCCCTCTTTCCCCGTTTTATTCTGTTTTCCGTAACATCTACGATCAGCAGCATTAGTTACATGACACTCCTTCAATTTCTGCTTAAATCAAGTTTCATATAATCCCTTCTAACTTCTGCCCTGGTTGCAAATGTGAAATTGAGAGGTCTACAATGAACTATTTCCTTTTTTCTTTAATAGTATTTCTATTAAATAGAACTAATATTACTTTGTTCTTCTGTAAATTCCTCCAAACCCTACAAATCAGCTACAGGAGCTGAGTTGTGGTCTCCACTCCTGCTTCTTCCCCGAGGTGACAGGCAGCTCAGCACAGACGACCCTCGCTCCTTCTGGGCAGTCTGAGGATACCACCAGGGAAATCTTTGATTGGTAGCGCTTTGCACAGCAAAAAAGGATGAACTAAAGAAACTAATACTGGTTTCTATAAAGCCACTCTTCCCTTGCTTCCCCTCCCTCCAAAAAAACCTCAACTAAGCAATCCTAGACACACTGCACAACTGCAACTGCCAACAAAGGAGCTTGAATCTAGGGAAGAATGTGAGGGATTTTTTGTTTAATCTCATTATGTCCTTTACATTTTGAACTTTAATGGGAAGTTACTTATTTCACTTGAGCTCTCTCTTGTATGTCCTACTGTTTCTTTAGTACCTGTGGAAAGCAATACTGTAGGCTGCTGTACTCAGCTCTCAGCTCCTTAGCCTGTTGAAAAGAAAAATTTGATAAAAATGTGACTTACTTTAAAAACATATTTTACCTGAGGTTCCGGAAGGCAACAATTACAGCTGCCACTGTCATAAGGAAGAGAACAAACATGTAGATGCAAAAAAGCAATGTATCCGAGAGTCTTGAAAAAGTGTTTAGTGGCAGTAACCCAAAAGCTTCTTCGCAAAGATAGAGGTTAGCATCAAAATCTCTAAAGGAAAAAGAATAATCCTTGTCATCGTGGATTTCATAACTTGATGGCAAAGAGGACCAAAGCTTGCTTTTCCCCCCAAGGTATTATAAAGCCACAGGTGTGCAAATTATTATGGAAGAAAAGATACGACCCATGATTTATCACCAAGATCTTAAATGAGAACAACCTTCAGGCTTCATTTAATGAAGTCATGCAGAAAAGTCAAATTGCAGCTAAATCATACCTTGTTGCCCCAAATCCAAATTTTGCTTTCAGGAACTTGAATATATGTTCATCTGACTCAAGATTAAGAATTTTCTATAAACGGGGAGAAAGAAGGGAAATTGTATTTTAAGTATCAAAAAATTAAGCTTCACACTGTAAAATGTTTTTTGTCATTCAAATGAAAGCATTTAAGCAATCCAGTCTGAATGAGACAGGCTGCTCTGCAATCCAGTAAGCATTCTGGGTGTAATTATGGTCCTGTGGTCCAAAGGGCAACTTGCTTTTTCGAATACGTATTAGGATTTATTTCTTATTTACAAAGACTGCAGGGCAAATTGGTCACAGCTAAACTTCTTATTTGAATGACTTATCACGCCTCACTGCGATGGTTTTCTTTCCCACGTGTTCTAAATTTTAACCTGGTGATACAGATCTTTTGGAGAGACTAAAACTCAAAAGCAAAGAAAGTGTTACTGTCCCTACTGTCTGCAGGTATCTCTGTGCACCAGCAGCAAGCAGAAGTACAGCATGGTCTACAACATTTTTATAAACACTTCATTGTTAACCTCGTTCATTGAAAAGTACTCTCAAAATAAAACTTTGAAAACATTCAGCAGTATCAGAATTTGGTATAAATCTACACTTGTCATAAAATTACAGGTGAGTTTCAAGTTACAAACATGTAATTGATTATTTGCCGTTAATTTATGAAGTTCTAAGAATATATTTTGAAATCCATACACTGAAAAGATTAGCAAAACAATTTTCCATTTCTACAGTGCAGTCTCTGAAATGCAACGAGATGTCATTGCCATTTTTATTTCAGGATACTACTGATCATTATTATCAAGTAGCTTTTAACTTTACCAGTTTTCTAAGTTTCTATATTAAAAATTACTTGCTTACCTTTATAAACTTATTTATTAGGAGAGTCAAGCACAAGACTAACAGTACATGGAGGATAAGTTTCCCAAGCCTGTTAAGGAAGCCACCTGTTTTGAGATTTTTCTGGAAAGAACGTGGCAGTATTTCAGCATGTTTGTACGTATTTCCAACAAAAGCAACACAGATTACGTGAAATAGCTTCTCTGCTAAGCCTGATCAGGATTAGATTTGTATTAGGTTCAAAAGTGTATACATAACCAAGTATGCAGGATAAAGATCTATATGGCTGCCACAAAACCAAAGAGTCAGTATCATAAAAAGTCCCCAGTGTATTGATCTGGTGGAGGCTGGTAACAAGCCAGAACAGCCTTCCACCAGAGATGGCCCCATTATATTTATGCAACTGCTGGCTCCAAGATTCCCCTCAGTGCCAGTAGGATCCTGTGCCTTTGGAAACATCTAGTCATTAGGTGGAAAAGGTGTGTTTTGGTTTTCACTGTCAGTTCATAGGATTCTGAGCAATCTTCCAGCTCAAAGCTCCAGATCTGAGAATGGGTCTTTGGCTGCTCACAGGCCACTTAGAATAGGTGCAGACACTGTCTAACTATCAGAAACACAGTCTTGATTTTAAAAGGTCTCGAATGAGAGAGAGCAGGAATGGCCCTGTAGGTTCATACATTCTGTTCAGTCTGTCATTAATGCCCGTGTCAGAAACAAGGCAATTGTAAACAAGGGGGAAAAAATCCCAGTCTTTGAAAGAAACAACCGATTTCAGTAAACTGAACTCGAGGTGTGCCTTGTTTGCACAGAATACTTTGCTGGAGGTGGATCCATGAATCCAAACCAAGTCCTGCTCAAACAGGTGTAAAGTCTGTTTCTGCACTTTTTTTTGCAGGATTCAAAGTGCAGTTTGCACAACCATGAGTGCTAACAGCAATCCCAGAACGATGGCAGCCCATCTGCTCAGTTATGCTGTAGTCAGTGTAGCTGAATTTATTATTTGCTCATGCAATGTTTTTGTTGCTTTGTGCTTTAGTAATTCCTCTAATTAGTATTAGTAATTTAAGACTGTAATGCATATAAAGCACTCAGTTATCTCTCTATATATCACACTACAAAAATATTTTGGTACGTACCTGGATCATTCTTGCTAACAAGACAGAAGCATTAAAACTTAAAAGTAATGATCCAAGAATCATAGAATTAAAGAACTGTAGGACACACACAAGCAGCAGTCCAGAAATCTGGATGATATAGAGCCATGTAACCTGTAACAATAATGAGATTTTTATGCCTACAAAACTTTAGTCATAGCTGGTTTTGTTTGAATATGGTTTAGTATTTATTTCATCATCAATTATTTTTACAAACAGTGTATCTTCTTCCACTAAATCAGTACACTCGGAGCCATTCCCATCGAGTCAGGGTAACGTTTTAGACCTTGGGAGGCCTGATGCTATTTATAAAGCAGACAGGTTAAACAACTGCAGAGTCAGGAAAATATTAACTACTTAAAATTTAGAAGGTGTTTTGTACTTTCTTCAGTCAAAGAAGTGTTTCTGTAGCCTTTATAATGCTGTTTTCACTGAAGAGTTAGGGCACGTTGCAGTCAGCACTGGAGCGTTAGCTGATGGTAAGTTCTGCACAGGCCTTCTGGAGCTATGCTGAGCTATTTTCAATGTTCAGCTGAACACAAACACTAAAAACCACCTGATTTTCTGATACAGGGGTACCAAAACATAAATTTCACCTGAGACAAAGACTCACACCTGAGTTGGCAGGTGTAAACCAGCATTGAATGGCCCCAAAACTCCAACAGTTTTAAGGAGCACTTTTTGGAAAATTAAGATGGAGTAAGAGGAGTGCAGTAAGTCCATTTTAGCATAATTCAGAATGAAGCTGGTAATTTGCCAGCTTTTAAGGTAGCTGATTAGTCACATTAATTGCTAACTGCAGCTTACATTTTCAGATATAATTATAGAGTTTAGAAAACGTTAAATAAATCACATTTATTTTGAAATGCAGCCATCACACTAATTTTCAGCCAAATTAATACAATCACTAATATTCAAGTCTGCTTCATATTTAAAATGAAATTGACACAAATTGCCTTTCATCCTACTGCAACCTTGCTTAAAGAAAAGTCAGAGCCTTTTTCAAGGACTGTGTAAGCTTTACAAGGGCTAAAATAATCTCAGTAAATTTCACAGTGCCACTACATTCAGACAATGTTTTCATCTTCTGGAGCACATTTCTGTTTGCTGACATTGACTGGAAATAATCCCTTCTCAGTCACTTTTTGTTTGCTTTTTACTTTGTGGCTCATTCAGCCCAGTGACACAGTTGCTATTTTGTGGGGAATTTCAGTGTAGGAAAGAGCTGCTTCTCTTGAGCAATCAGGTCTGTTTACCTCCTCTCTCTTCAGGCCATGGTGACTACACCAAGCTTTCAAGCAAGGATGCACAATACTTGTGTGACTTCAGCTTAGGGAAAGGAGTTCTTCTGCTACCTTTTTTTTTCCCTATTTTTTTTTCCTGGCCACATCTGGAGGAGGTGCTCAAGCTGAGCTGTTAGGTCAACTCTTATGACGGTGTCTAAAAACAATCCCTTAACAGTGTCAGAACACAGCTGTGTCTAGACCAAAAATTGAACAATAGAAGTGAATTGCATAAAGTGAAGTAATATCAGCTGGAAAAAAACCCCACAATAGTGGTGTTTTCATTATTCACTTTCACACTTGCATTCCATACACTCTCATTACTTCAAAGCACCACAGTGTGTATAATCTGTGTTACTTTAAGCATCACGGCAAAATACCTCCCGAATTGTTAGCTTTAAGATAGAAAACTTTGGTTATTTGTAAGCATGATCTTACCTTTGCTGTGGGAAGCATGTCAAAGCAGTCCAGTATGAATAATGCCAGTGCCTGTATCAGCATCATAAACTGATTAAATTGCCAAGTCAGGCTAAAGAGAAACGTTGCTACGAACACAGCCAGAAGCGTCAATCTCTGGAAACAGGCAAATGAATTTTATTCTTTTATAGTTTCCTTCATTAAAATATAACTGATAACCACCAAAAAACCCCAACAAAAGCAACTAAAACCACCTTAATTATTTTTAAATCCATTTAAAAACATTAATATGAATTTTCTAGCTGCCATAACTGCTTGGAGGATAATGAACACTTTGTTGAGTCACACGCTGTATTTCCATCTGTATCCTACCAGTGGGATGCTGCCTGCAAGAAAGTGGTGAGATCTCAAATAGTTTCAGCCCGTAGATTAACATGCAATATGTGTTCTACCGTGCTATAAATAGCAGCTATTTAAACAAATTGAGACCTAATGACTTACAAACCCTTTGTCAAAGAAACTGTATCACCTATTTGCTTTTATTCTTGCATAGCAGGACAACCTCCTCTATTTCTAAAATAAATGAAATCAAATCTTTAAGTTTTTCTCCTGCCCATTTGGGGTTAGTCTCCTATGTTTTCCCCAGTAGGCAGTACTGTTGTTTTATACTCTTTAGAGCTTACCCTTTTTTCCCAGTGCTGAGTGCACGTATTCCTTTGTGTTCCAACTGCATTGAAATTAACAGCAGGCTCAGCTGAATAACGCTGTCAACCTTTTAAGTGAGATGTGTGTGTGTATCCGCTGCTATAGATGCTTAGTAAGTATTTTTTCCTAAGTCCTATAGCCAGTTTTCCCAAACTAATTTTACTGTGCCATACTTATTAGAAATACTCACTTCTTGAAGGGGCTGCAAATGAGGTCTGAGTAGGTACGTGATGGCTGCTACCTGAACGGCAAAGAACGGTAGCGCCCAGTTCTCGCGTAAAGGAATGGTGAATTCTACTCTTGTAGTATCTACTCTGTACAAAACAAAGAGAGTTTCATACATTGAAAACAAAGAAAACACCAATTTGTTGACAGAGAGGTTGCAACAAGAGGCATCTTTGTGGTATTTGAGCTATTTGTTAATAAAAAAGGGATCTCCACGCCCTACATCCTTCAACACACCAGCTTCTGAAAAAGCATCACTATGAAGGGTCTGCAAGTCATCAAGTGTTTCTGTACCTCAAACATGGCACTTTAGGTTCACCTACTGTAAAAAACTTGTACCACAGATTAAATCTTAATTATAAAGCGCAGCTTGGGTAATTTAAAAATGAACAAACAAATCCCCAATCAAAACCCCTGCTGAAATCCAGCATGTGGCCTTTTCACACCACAGGTAATTTAACCTCATGTTTTGATTTGCAAAAAGCACCTGTAAGAATAAATAGGTACCATTTTCTTCACTGTGATCCCATTGCATTGGATCTGAATACTGCTAAACTGGCTAGGAACTTCTGGTCATTCTTTTTTGAACGTTCTAATGTAAGAACTATGTGATGGAAGATAGTCAAGAGGTTCTCAAAGGGCCATCATTTACACAACCTGAATTAAAAGTTAAGAATGAAAAATTACTTCCTTTTTTCTTGTATAGAGAAAATGTTTGCTAAAAAGGACATCTGAGATGCTTAGCTGGATGAGAAAAACCTGAAATGGGAGTCACTTGGTAACACCTAAGGGATTCTAGGCTGGGAAAGACAGGGTACATCATCTGGAGATCCAGACAGACCTGAAAGATGGAGTCCACTTCCAAACACCAATTTAAGCCAAAATTTTCTACTCAAACTTCTTGAAACTTTTAAATCCTGGAATGTCAACTCATTTCTGATTAGTTTCTAGTTATAATATAATCATAATAATATAGAATATTATAATAAATAAAAAAATCTTTTTTTCCCCATTTTCTGGCTAATCTGGAGAGAGGCCTTCCAGGCTCATTTTTTGTTGAATTAATCATGCATTTGAAGGTTTGATGCCTTACCTTTGACATGAGGTACAATGTTAGCAAGATCATGTGTTTAGTCTCACTTACCTGTTTGTAATATACCAGCAAGCTGCCAGCAACCCTGAAAGCCACGTTCCACTAAGAAGCCAGCTTGTTACATACAGAGCAATGACATAAACTGCCTGAAGTCCAAACAAAGTGTAGATATAAAAATAAACGGGCTCTAGGTATTGCTGTAAAACATAAGAATACTGATATTGACATAAAACACTCCTGAAGGGGATTATACTTAACATGAATTAAATTTTGCTTTAACAAATTAAAAAAAAGGTATCAGGAATATTTCTAGTTAAAAAATAACTAAAAAGGGGAGCTATGATTCACTGCGCAATCTTCATAACGCACTTACAGTCTAAAGCCATAAATAAATGCCTACCTGAATTGGAAGAATCCTATACAGAATGCTGAGAAACACCTCCTGGTAAACATTCATTCTTTCAAGTATGTTAATTGTCCTCACAGATTCAGTTTTATTGTCATATACTAAACCATGTAAACCTTAACGATAAAGAGAAATTGAAATAGGAGATTGTCATTTTCCCCCTCCATCTTCATTTGAACAGTGAATAACTTTTTCAAAGGTATTTTAGGATCTCTCATCAAAAACTGCAAACTCTTGAGTCAAGGATTCAGATGACATTACCGCTGAATCAACATGACCCGAGGTCTTCACTCTCCCTGCTTCCAATGTGGCTCAGAGTGCTAATTCAGGTACTATATACTTAGTGACGTATGGAACACTTATTTTCACACTTACAGTCCACTACAGTGGTACGTACTGGATCTTGAGAACCACTCTTGTCACTAATATGAACACAGGTGATGTTAATGTTGGCAAATGTGTAGTATGAGCAAAATTGCCAGGGAGCAACAGTTAAGGATCAAGAAGACATAAGAGTGTCACAGAAAACCCCATCATCGTATATGATCTCTATGGAAGCTGTTCATTGTGTCACTGAATGTCCAGGTATGCAGCAAAAAACCCTGCCCCTTCCCACAAAGAGATCACAATTCAAATTCACCAACAGAAGAATAAAAATGAAAGTAAGATACTAAATAAACCAGCAAAGCCGAAACCTCAACAGATATGACAGCTGTCCCTCAAAGTGACTGCCTTCATCAGAATGTGTAGGTGTGGCACAAAGCCCAAGGCATCACGGTGAAATTTGCTGTGTCCATAACTTAGTGGCTCCCTGGTGAATAACCAGAATAAATCTGTCTCCAGTACCACTGTCACACTGCCTTTCACAGTGACAGTATTCATTGTTCTCAACTATATTTGGAAAAATATTAAAAACTGTCAGCTGGCAACACAAAGTAAAACTTACTTTACAGTTTACAATACCTTGCTGGATAGAAGCAGCCTGAATCATCTGTTTGTAGTAGGAATAATAAAGTCCACATTCTGTTCTGAATGAAATTTCTCTTTCCACTTCCTGCAAGTGAAATTTCAATAGTAAATTAACTTTCCATTTGCTTTTTACGGTCACATGAACCTGCTTCAACTCGAATTCTTGCCGCACCAGTGAAATCAGCCTCTATAGTGGCTTGAGTCTGGGTTTATGCATTCTATGCAGCGGACAGATTAGGTAGAGAAGCAAACAGCTGAGGTAACTGGCCAAATGTGTATGCTTTTTGTGATTCTGATATTGGAAACATTACAGATCTCTTACTATTTTTTGTAACATTCAATGTTTAGACAGCTGTTGTGGCCAACAGCTGGACCTGAAAACTGCAAATGCTTGCCTGATGCATTTAACCTTTTCTTCCAGATGTACATATCCCATAAGTGTTCTCTGGTTCTGCCACCTTCAGGCTGGATTAATTCCCTGTGCTATACTGGGGACTGCACCATATTGCCCCTGGGAGACTTCAGCAGGCAGGGTGTGCTGCTGCCCTCTTGTTAAAGGCTGTTTCTTGCAGGAAGCCAGCTGCTCACTGCTCTCATACTTACATTGTGGGTTAAAGGAAAAGCGATTGTTTACTTGCTTTTAGGTGTAGGTAAATATATTGTTTTTAATTTTAAAATGTTCAAATTATTTAAACTAGGTGCACCTCAAACTATGCCTCTTTCTCGGCTGACACTGCAGCTGGTGGGGTCTAGTGAGACAGGAAAGCTTAGAGAACACTGCTCTCAGTACAAGACCTTTGCTTTGGAATACACCTCCTTTTGTTAACTCAACCAATCTGAAGAGAAACAATAGGCATCTTATACAAAACTGGTTTATTGGTAGTGATCCTTTCAGTAGTTTATTTGCTGGGATGTTTTTACATATCTCTGAGAAGCAGTAAGTTAGAGAAGGTTTATATCCAGATTTGAAAACCCATACGATTTCTGCACATGCTGTACACAAGTCATTATCAGAAGTGATATTTCTAAAGATAATCATCTTCATTCAGCTTTCTTTACAAAATAATATTGCTGAAATAATGGAGTGTTGCTGTTTTCTGAGATTTTTATGAATGCTATTTTGGTTAATGCAAACTTGCATACAATCCCAAGACTTTCATCCTTCTTAGATGAAGAGTCCCATCTCTTTTGCTGGAACAGAATCAGTACAAGAGCTAACATAAAGCTAGACTGAAAAAATATATATGTTCCTCCTTCCTCTGCTGCCCAGTACAGCATCTTATCTCAAAACATGTGTTTTATTGAAGTCACCTCACCTAAACTGGTGTTAGTTCTGGTCAGAAAAATGAACAGATCAAACCGCATCTGATTCAAGGGAAGTTCCCAACTAAACTCTCCAGCTGCTCCAGCACTTACAAGTGATTGTAAGGCCAGAGAAGAAACTGACGTTGGCACTCAATACTCAGAGTCACACACTTAGCAACAGGAGATTGTTGGATTTCAAACGAGCTTTAGTTTCAAATTCACCACTACTGAAAGGTTTTCTAACACCAAAAGGTAGCTGATTCTAAGCTCAATAAAAAAAAAAAAGGAAGGAAGGAGGAGGACTGGAAGGAATGTTACCATTTGGAATTTATTAAGGGGGAGAGAGTAGTCACAGAGGGGGATCTAATTAGCAAAAATGCATTCAAACATGATTAATTTGTAATCCTGGCACCAGCTGTATTCAAGCAAATGCTATACTTTATGAGACAAACACGAGTGAGTTTTACATCTGTTTCACGCTAAGCTAACATCTGTTTTACTCACTCTCAATACTTTTCCAGTTCTACAGCAATTTATACTTTTCCTGGTATTCCATGTCAATAAAACCAGACAGACTTATGGGTAAGCATTCTAAGAGCACATGTTTATCTCTCTGTAAGTTCAGTTTGTGAGTGTTTAACAGGGAAGTCACCACTGTTAGAAAGAAAAAACCCCACTATCCTCCAGGGTACGTATAGAGTTCCATAAGATTTCCATTTATGTGATTCTATCCTAATAACATTAAACGTTCAAAACAAAATACAAAGGACTTCTCCTCTCAAGAGCTTAGGTTTCCTCAAACTCCTTAACTCAGTCCTTCAGAATACTGAGCAAGCAAACAAAGCCTGAGTTGAGTTTTTCTATAAGGAACATAAGCAAAGTTCCAGTTACCTATTTCGACAAAGCTAAAGCACAACTGGTGCAATTGAAAATATTTTTCATTTGTTGCATTTCTCAGAACTCTTTGAAAATCAACTTGACCATACAAGTGAAAACTCGAGAGAGGCAGCTGCTGTCAGTGGTTCTGGCTGAGAATCGTGCCTTCAACAAACGCATCCAGCCCCTGCACACAGACTCTTGGCTGGTGCCCTCCGGCCCACCTGTGAGGATGGCAGGGTTCCTACTCAGANACACAGACTCTTGGCTGGTGCCCTCCAGCCTCAGACCAGGCTTCTGACCCCCAGTACAAGTACCCATAACCACTCAATGGGTACGGCTTTGGAAAAGCACCACCAACGTACTGGACTGCCCTCCTTCTCTTTATGGCTCACATGGTCACTTTGTAGAGTTCTAATTAGCCAGCTACCTGTTCCCCCACTTTCTTTTATCTTCCTTTTGTGTCCAAAATGTGAACAGGGAAAATGGAAGTATCCCAGAAGAATCCCAGGATTCTTATCCTGCACATCTGAAAATTTGATGTATTTATTTTTTACTGCAAGCAGCGATTTCATTGAAGGAAAACTCAATAGTAAGTCTGCAGGCTTACTCAGAAAGGATGAAGAACAAATGACAGCTCTGAAGTTTACCTGTTTGTGTTGCAGTACTAATTTGCTCCATGGCCTTGGCTTATTCCTGTTCAAGGTTTCCTCAGTGTTTGCATTTGATCAAGCAACACCACAGCTGACAGGAGAAGTGATGCAATTCTCCCCCCCCTCCCCATTTTGTTATTTTCATTGTAGGTCCTGTTCCCAAAAGACACTATACTGCAGAAACAGTCACAAAACTGCTATTGAACGTTACTGAAAAAGATTTTATATGTGCAGTGCCAGAAAGTTCTCAGAAAACTGAGAAAGAAAATCTGATTTGGCTTTCACCATCAAAACCAGAAATCTTTGGTGATTTAATGTATACAAGATTTCAAAATAGTTTAGTGGAGATAAGTGGCTTCAAAATAGTTTAGTCAAGGTAAGTGATTATAACCTTCTGCACCCCCTGCTGAAAGTGCACACAAACAGGTTTTGGCTATGTAACATACCAGTCTGCATTCTGGTTTTTTGTTGTTCTTTCAGGAGGTCTTGGAATACAAAAAAAAAAGGACAAAAGTAATACTGACCATATACCTCTTTCTTAGCATAAACCACTCTTCAAAATTTGCATTGCCAGTTCCTAAGAAAATAATTTCACGTCTAACTCCAGTGACCACGGCAAATTTAGAGCAGCAAGCAGATCTGTTTGCAAGTAACAACAAGACTCACACCTACTGCAGCAGCTGAAATGAATGCACTGTCGAGAGCCATATGCAAAGTGCAACAAAACCATCAACAGAACAATTTTTTCTAGCTGGACAAACTACTGCTGGAAGACACCCAAAACTCAACTGGCTTTCTGTGAATTGCAGCTGAAATTCCAGAGAGGTAATCATTACAAGTGAACATGCAAGTTGTGACTCCAATTACTTAGAAGTTGAGAATTATGACTGTGTGTAATGAACACTTTTTACCATTTTTAGGCTTGCATACAATTGGCAAACTGCACAATCTTCTAACTACATGATCATGATGGTCATACATCAAGGGGGTTTTCAGAACAAAGATTCCACCTTTTGTACCGAAGTACCACCTTTTGTATGTAAAAACTCGTCCAGTTTAGTGCAGGAGTGCCAGCCAAGCACTGCAGAGCTTGTTCTACCGACGTACAGAAAGAGGAGCAGCTTCATGGAGAAGAAGAACAAAACCATTTCCCATCATGTCTCAGTGTATTATCTTAGTACCTACTCTTTTGTGTAAGAATTCTTACCATCTGACTAATAGTAGCTTATTGGAAGAAAGGAATAAAGTTTAGGGATAATGTGCCTTTATATAATTTTTCTGTTTCAGAGTTCAGTGACATTAAGCCTCCAAGTCTGCACTGTCTACAGCCAATTCAGACTGACCAAAGTTACTAAGTTAAAGCACAGGGACATATAACAGATTTAGAAATTATTTATTGAGAATTTCTTTTCTTAAAAGTACTTAAAATGAAAGCAATAATTATCAAATAAAGTGAGCATTTAATCCACTGGGGAGGAAATTTAATTGCAGCTACAGACTTGCTTCTCTTAAGAGAACCTTGTGTTCCCTCTGTATCAGTTCAACAATGAAAATTCTGTATCTGTCAGTTGGTACACTGCCACAAGCCCATGCCTGTTTGCACTTCAAAAGAGACAACACCTGTGAAATTAACCAGTGCTACTTGCTCTTGGAAGGGAAAGACAAACCCCAGGTGTACCTTCAATATATATACAATTTATCAGTTTATCTATGCATTCACAGACAGGTGAGAAAGGGTACAAACCAGCATGATAACTACATTACAACAGCAATTGTTTGAGTCAGTGCCAACTGTTTTTATTGCAGGAATATAAAGTTTTCTGGGACAGAAAAAGTGTGTAATAGAGGAAAGATACTGCCATGCAGGTACTCCAATTAAACATACATACTCTGAATAATGTAATACACAGACCTAGCAGAGTGACTTTTAGGCATCTAAAAGGAAAATGACTCACCTGTTTCTTTTCTCTGGTTAAATTTAGCTATGTGTACAGCTGCTTTATTGCCTCATGCAATGACTCTAGGAAAAAACCAGTCAGTGCTGGGTCTTGGAAATGGTTGGATTTACGTTGGTGAACGTCTGAAGTATGTTTTGAGGTTTGCACATTTAGGGTAACATTATAAAAAATTAGCTACTGAACAGTAAGAGACTGTGCTTAAACTGGATTATAATAACAGTATAAATACAATCCAAGAACCATGTGCAGGACTTTTGCACATTGTTTAACTGGTTTTTGTTTGGTTTTGGATTGCTTTGGATAAAAGGAAGATGATTGCAGAGTAATACATAGCAGATTTTTGAAATTCTATTGTAGATAATGATCAAGGGTTGGCTAGAAATGCTATTGTAGATAATGATCAAGCTGCAACTCAGGCTGTGTAGCAGTGGGTTTAGAGAAAAACCGGGCAAAGGTATTTATAGAATCGGTCAAGTTTTAAAAATTGGTGGGAAGGGAAGCACAAGGTTTTTTTAAATTTTAAACAATGAAATATTCTATGTTTTTAAGTAAATTACAAGACAAAACCATGAATAAATGAGTTTTCAACTAACATTCATATTAATGCTCTAAGAAAGCAGTAATGAAACTATGAAAGTGACTGTTACCTTAATATTGGAAAACCACAGGTCATTTTCATGCAGCGTAGCAACATAAACAGAAGTAAGAAGTCCAAGAGAGATGGCAACAATTCCACCAACAGTTATTGAGAGAATGTTCCACAGCTTTCCACCTGTATGATCTTGGAAGAAAAATATTCCACTCTGTAATTGTGAAAAACATAATTCAACTTAAAGGAATTTTGGAAACTCGTTTCTACATTGCCTGTGCTAGTGCAGTCTCCATTCCGTTGGTTACAGGATACTTGGTTTTAAAAGGTCCTCATGGTGATCTCTTTTTCACTTTCTCATGTAGCAAATTCAAGAGGAGTGTCTTATTTACATGCAAACTGAAATAAGGTTTGCTTTAATTAGCAAAATGCAGTTATAGTTTAAGAACACTGTGATCCTATACAAATCTAGATAAATATTGAATCTAATTTGTAAACCTGAACTGAAATACCCTCCAGGCTAACTTTTTTCAGTAAGGCAATACAGGATGGCTGTTAGATCACAGAGCAAGAAATTAAAATCCTCTTCAGACACCTTAAAATGGCTGCCTGTTTTTTGGAGGCTTGCTTGGTTTTTTTGGTAAAAAACACCACTGCAAGTTCTGAAGTCTCACTGAGTGCCCACAAAGAGACTGAACAGCGGCCAAAGCAGCCTTTGATAATGGTGTCACACGTGGAATTGCAGATGGCCTCCCGCTGCCATCAGAATAAGATTACAGACGGGTGGCTGGGGAAGAAAGGTTGTGTTTCTAGGTAGCTTAAGCCATTTATTGTACACTTGTGCTCCCGGCTTTGTTAGGGTTGGTTTTTTGTTGGTTTTGTGGTTTGGGGTTCGTTTGTTTTTTAGAATGTTGATGTAAGGCTTACTATAAATCTTAGTGATCTGGAATTATATCTTTGAAATGGCTATTTCATAGTGTGTGTGACATCTCCATAACGGGTACCAAACACACAGCTGAACCAAGGGCTGGGCTGGATGAGAGCGGTGATCACATTCCCATTTTGTACTTGTGTGGAAACAACAACGGAACCTTCGTCTACCCAGATTGCCTCTGTAGAAACATTTGGAATTTAGATCAAAACATCCCTTCAAATAAGTTAATTTAAAAAATCCCAAACCAACAAATTTTTCCAACTGTAAAGTTATAATTCCAAACAAAAAAATCTTGTCAGCATTGCATTACTTACACAGATCCTCCAATTAAGACACTTAATGCCTCTCTTTTAAATTTACCTAGTCAGTCTGTCCTCCAGTAAAAAAGCAAGAGTTTGCAGTCACATTCAGATTTCATAGGCAATCGGCTTATATTTCAGTACAACTCATTGGAGGTCTTTAAATCCTTGGACGTTACCAATGATTTTAACCGGGATTTGTTTAAGAACCTCCACTGGCTACATGACATCTGAGAGTGTGTCTCTGATAATAAATTGCAACAAATTGTTAGGACCAATTTAAATTAGGATTTTAAAATAGAGAAGAGATTACCACACAGTAATCTGCATGCTCTTTGTCTCATCCGATTTATTTTGGTGACAGGTATTCAAGTATGCAAATGTATTAGATATATACCTAGTTATAACTGGTGCATAAGATAGATACCAAAAGCTGAATACTACTAAAAAGCCACGAAGTTACAATCCTTCTCATTACCCACCAGAGAGAATTTCCCCATCGGGCTTCCCATTCTTCTCCTCTGCAGGCTGATCTTCAGCCGCTTCTGTGCCTTTTCCAACCCTTCTCTGTCTTAGGGTTGTCATGGTGTCAGTCACTTCAATTCATGATTCTTCAGGCTGCCTCCTAAATGGACACACACAAGCATTGCATCTTCCTACCCAAACCTTTACTTCGTACTCTCTAAAACAGCTGAGAACAGGATGGTATTTTACTGCTATCAGGGACTTCAACTCGTGGAACCAAACTGTAGCTGAAGTGTACCTAACAAAAATGCAAGATTTTTAAAATGTTTACAACTCCGTGCAAATGAATGTGCAGAAAATATCACATTAAATTTCTAACGATCCAAGTTCACAGTTTCACATACTCTTGAACAGCTTCTCAAAACGATTCGTTATTTTGATTGCCCTCACCTTTGGTGCTTGACTCAAAATGCACACCAGGCCCTGCTTTTTGAAAGCGAGAAAGCCCCTCTAAGCAAAATTGGTCCTTTTAGGGCATTTTAATTGGGCGTGTAAAACAGAAAGCCACTTGTTTAAATCTTGGCTTTCAACACGCCCTGAAAAAGGAGGCTGCAAGATGTAAAAATGATGCCAGAGGAGAACCGCTAGTCCTTCCCTGGTGCTCTCTGCTCTGTGAGCATGGTCCATGCCTGACACTGCTCCCGCCTGCCATTCCATCTTTGCTGTCCCACCCTGAACGCAACTGCGGCCGTTCCCAGAGCGGGAACCCGGGGGGTGATGGTGTTACCGCGGGCGTTGGTGCCACCACAGGTGTTTGTTGGTGTTACCACAGGTGCAACTGACAAGTAACTGACAACGCTCTGAGAAACAGACCTCCATTGCACAACTGCCTTGTTTTAAAGCTTCACCTCTTTCCTTCACGCCTGGAAGGAGCTAGGTGACACGTATCTAAGTTGTTTATAACCAGGTGTTTTGTAGGAAACCTGATAACTAATTAATTCAGGTAAGAGAGTGACCATAACCATGCTCCTTCCTCGCCCTATCAGTCTCGGCCTGTTTTCTTCGATGCCTTATGCCCGAGGGCAGGCTTTTGGCCCAGCACACGCGGAGAAAGCCTCGACAGGGCGCCGGGAAGAAACTCCATCCCCACAGCTGCCCGAGGTGAGGCGAGGTGAGGCCTGGGGCAGTGGGGCGGGACAGTTCCTGTAGCTACCGGCTGGGCCCGGGGGGGAGATGAGGCCCGGGGCGAGGCCGTCGGTGGTGGCGAGAGACCGGGCGAGGGCGGATGGTGAAAGGGGAAGCAGCCCGGGGGGCCGGGCGAGTGCGGGAAGGAAGAAGCAAGAGGGCTGGGCCTGAGACTGGG
>VZTM01005719.1:27424-55170 GCA_013400555.1 Jacana jacana | reverse complement strand
AATACACAGACCTAGCAGAGTGACTTTTAGGCATCTAAAAGGAAAATGACTCACCTGTTTCTTTTCTCTGGTTAAATTTAGCTATGTGTACAGCTGCTTTATTGCCTCATGCAATGACTCTAGGAAAAAACCAGTCAGTGCTGGGTCTTGGAAATGGTTGGATTTACGTTGGTGAACGTCTGAAGTATGTTTTGAGGTTTGCACATTTAGGGTAACATTATAAAAAATTAGCTACTGAACAGTAAGAGACTGTGCTTAAACTGGATTATAATAACAGTATAAATACAATCAAAGAACCGTGTGCAGGACTTTTGCACATTGTTTAACTGGTTTTTGTTTGGTTTTGGATTGCTTTGGATAAAAGGAAGATGATTGCAGAGTAATACATAGCAGATTTTTGAAATTCTATTGTAGATAATGATCAAGCTGCAACTCAGGCTGTGTAGCAGTGGGTTTAGAGAAAAACCGGGCAAAGGTATTTATAGAATCGGTCAAGTTTTAAAAATTGGTGGGAAGGGAAGCACAAGGTTTTTTTAAATTTTAAACAATGAAATATTCTATGTTTTTAAGTAAATTACAAGACAAAACCATGAATAAATGAGTTTTCAACTAACATTCATATTAATGCTCTAAGAAAGCAGTAATGAAACTATGAAAGTGACTGTTACCTTAATATTGGAAAACCACAGGTCATTTTCATGCAGCGTAGCAACATAAACAGAAGTAAGAAGTCCAAGAGAGATGGCAACAATTCCACCAACAGTTATTGAGAGAATGTTCCACAGCTTTCCACCTGTATGATCTTGGAAGAAAAATATTCCACTCTGTAATTGTGAAAAACATAATTCAACTTAAAGGAATTTTGGAAACTCGTTTCTACATTGCCTGTGCTAGTGCAGTCTCCATTCCGTTGGTTACAGGATACTTGGTTTTAAAAGGTCCTCATGGTGATCTCTTTTTCACTTTCTCATGTAGCAAATTCAAGAGGAGTGTCTTATTTACATGCAAACTGAAATAAGGTTTGCTTTAATTAGCAAAATGCAGTTATAGTTTAAGAACACTGTGATCCTATACAAATCTAGATAAATATTGAATCTAATTTGTAAACCTGAACTGAAATACCCTCCAGGCTAACTTTTTTCAGTAAGGCAATACAGGATGGCTGTTAGATCACAGAGCAAGAAATTAAAATCCTCTTCAGACACCTTAAAATGGCTGCCTGTTTTTTGGAGGCTTGCTTGGTTTTTTTGGTAAAAAACACCACTGCAAGTTCTGAAGTCTCACTGAGTGCCCACAAAGAGACTGAACAGCGGCCAAAGCAGCCTTTGATAATGGTGTCACACGTGGAATTGCAGATGGCCTCCCGCTGCCATCAGAATAAGATTACAGACGGGTGGCTGGGGAAGAAAGGTTGTGTTTCTAGGTAGCTTAAGCCATTTATTGTACACTTGTGCTCCCGGCTTTGTTAGGGTTGGTTTTTTGTTGGTTTTGTGGTTTGGGGTTCGTTTGTTTTTTAGAATGTTGATGTAAGGCTTACTATAAATCTTAGTGATCTGGAATTATATCTTTGAAATGGCTATTTCATAGTGTGTGTGACATCTCCATAACGGGTACCAAACACACAGCTGAACCAAGGGCTGGGCTGGATGAGAGCGGTGATCACATTCCCATTTTGTACTTGTGTGGAAACAACAACGGAACCTTCGTCTACCCAGATTGCCTCTGTAGAAACATTTGGAATTTAGATCAAAACATCCCTTCAAATAAGTTAATTTAAAAAATCCCAAACCAACAAATTTTTCCAACTGTAAAGTTATAATTCCAAACAAAAAAATCTTGTCAGCATTGCATTACTTACACAGATCCTCCAATTAAGACACTTAATGCCTCTCTTTTAAATTTACCTAGTCAGTCTGTCCTCCAGTAAAAAAGCAAGAGTTTGCAGTCACATTCAGATTTCATAGGCAATCGGCTTATATTTCAGTACAACTCATTGGAGGTCTTTAAATCCTTGGACGTTACCAATGATTTTAACCGGGATTTGTTTAAGAACCTCCACTGGCTACATGACATCTGAGAGTGTGTCTCTGATAATAAATTGCAACAAATTGTTAGGACCAATTTAAATTAGGATTTTAAAATAGAGAAGAGATTACCACACAGTAATCTGCATGCTCTTTGTCTCATCCGATTTATTTTGGTGACAGGTATTCAAGTATGCAAATGTATTAGATATATACCTAGTTATAACTGGTGCATAAGATAGATACCAAAAGCTGAATACTACTAAAAAGCCACGAAGTTACAATCCTTCTCATTACCCACCAGAGAGAATTTCCCCATCGGGCTTCCCATTCTTCTCCTCTGCAGGCTGATCTTCAGCCGCTTCTGTGCCTTTTCCAACCCTTCTCTGTCTTAGGGTTGTCATGGTGTCAGTCACTTCAATTCATGATTCTTCAGGCTGCCTCCTAAATGGACACACACAAGCATTGCATCTTCCTACCCAAACCTTTACTTCGTACTCTCTAAAACAGCTGAGAACAGGATGGTATTTTACTGCTATCAGGGACTTCAACTCGTGGAACCAAACTGTAGCTGAAGTGTACCTAACAAAAATGCAAGATTTTTAAAATGTTTACAACTCCGTGCAAATGAATGTGCAGAAAATATCACATTAAATTTCTAACGATCCAAGTTCACAGTTTCACATACTCTTGAACAGCTTCTCAAAACGATTCGTTATTTTGATTGCCCTCACCTTTGGTGCTTGACTCAAAATGCACACCAGGCCCTGCTTTTTGAAAGCGAGAAAGCCCCTCTAAGCAAAATTGGTCCTTTTAGGGCATTTTAATTGGGCGTGTAAAACAGAAAGCCACTTGTTTAAATCTTGGCTTTCAACACGCCCTGAAAAAGGAGGCTGCAAGATGTAAAAATGATGCCAGAGGAGAACCGCTAGTCCTTCCCTGGTGCTCTCTGCTCTGTGAGCATGGTCCATGCCTGACACTGCTCCCGCCTGCCATTCCATCTTTGCTGTCCCACCCTGAACGCAACTGCGGCCGTTCCCAGAGCGGGAACCCGGGGGGTGATGGTGTTACCGCGGGCGTTGGTGCCACCACAGGTGTTTGTTGGTGTTACCACAGGTGCAACTGACAAGTAACTGACAACGCTCTGAGAAACAGACCTCCATTGCACAACTGCCTTGTTTTAAAGCTTCACCTCTTTCCTTCACGCCTGGAAGGAGCTAGGTGACACGTATCTAAGTTGTTTATAACCAGGTGTTTTGTAGGAAACCTGATAACTAATTAATTCAGGTAAGAGAGTGACCATAACCATGCTCCTTCCTCGCCCTATCAGTCTCGGCCTGTTTTCTTCGATGCCTTATGCCCGAGGGCAGGCTTTTGGCCCAGCACACGCGGAGAAAGCCTCGACAGGGCGCCGGGAAGAAACTCCATCCCCACAGCTGCCCGAGGTGAGGCGAGGTGAGGCCTGGGGCAGTGGGGCGGGACAGTTCCTGTAGCTACCGGCTGGGCCCGGGGGGGAGATGAGGCCCGGGGCGAGGCCGTCGGTGGTGGCGAGAGACCGGGCGAGGGCGGATGGTGAAAGGGGAAGCAGCCCGGGGGGCCGGGCGAGTGCGGGAAGGAAGAAGCAAGAGGGCTGGGCCTGAGACTGGGGCTCACCCGGCGGCCGGAGCGGGCCCCGTGGGGCGCGGGCAGCTCTGCACAGCGCCGCCCTTCTACGGCCTGCTTGGTGGTGTTTCCGCCGCCCGCCCGCCTCCTCCCCTTCCCCTCCGCGTCCCTCCATCGGTGGGTCGGTACCTGCCGGAGCTCCGCGGGTCGCTATGGCGGAGCGCTGGCTTCTCTTACCGGTGCTGGCTGCGCGGAACCGCTGGCGTGCGGCCGGGGGGCTGAGGCGACGTGGAGTCTTTTGTTCGCCCCTGTCAGGCGGAGCGGAGGGGCTGCGGCAGCGGGGCCGCGGCGGCGGCGGNTTTTAGTGGAGCCTTTGTGTTGGGTTCTGTTTTTTTTTTTTTTTTTATTTTTCCGCATAAATACATTTCCAGGTATATGTGATGTGATGGTAGAACTGGAAACTTAAAATCCTCAAGAGCAGAGGTGTGCTCTTGTACTCGGTTCATCCTAAACTCCGTGTTATTTCCTGACTAACTGCAGCACAGACAGGCAAGGGGGGGAAAGACCTTTATCTCTGTGGCAGAAAGATAACAGGAACACCGGACTTCTTACTACTTAACAAGTACATCCTACTCTTACAGTAGTTCTTTATTGTCATTTTTATTGGCAGTGCCTTTAAAGACAGTTATTATGGGGGAAGTAAATCCCCTGTGAAGCCCTTACGAGGTTGATGAGACCCAGGACCTATCAGAAAGCAGATTTCTCAATAATCCATACAAATTCAATGGAATGTGCAGGGATAGAGTTCACTTCTTCAGGACAATAGTCGATTTTCCATCACCGTTTTACAGTTCAGTAATACTTAGGATTTTTTTTTCATTTATTTTATTTTTCATTCCACAGCCTTGGCTCATCAGCAAAATCAGCATTTTGAGCAGAGGGGCATGAAACTCATAGCAAACATTCTCAGAAGTTCCAAACAAACTGTGTAACTTTCAGTCATCCTGGTAATTCAGAGCTTTGAAGCCACTGATACTGGGAATTAGGAGGTTTTTCAGTATCTCTCTTTGCACACTTAGAATGTTTTGTAAGTATTTTTTTAGAACAAACAGACTGTTTTTCTGTTCCTCTAAGCTCTCCAGTTAAACATTTCTACTGTAAGTGGATTCACAATGAACAGGTTAGTCCGACTTCTCCAGCAACAAGGCAGGTGGTACCTTTGTGGGGAATGTTTAAACTAAGAACATGGAAATTGACAAATTCAGTGCTTTACAATGGGCATTCGATTTGCACAGTGGTGAATGTATCTAAATGTTGCCTTTAAGTCCTTTCAGAATAATTTATCAGCTATAGCCATAATCCTGAAATACTAAAGCCTGCTGTTAAAGCTATTTGCAGTGAAACAAAGTGTCAGTTGATAATGAGATGTAAAGTTGGGAGTATACAGAAAAACCAAAGAACTTCTGGATTGATGCTAAGATCTGAAAATTGTGTTATGAAATGTAAATTAAAATACATTGAACTGTAACAAGCAATCAGTAATACTCTATTATTATACTATAACTTTGGCTTCATACTTGCCAAAGCAGCCCCAGGGTATTAATTAACAATATTCCTGTTGCTCGTTGTGTTCCAACTCATTGCACGCTAGCAAACTCTTCATGTTTGTACCAGGTTACCCGTAATCCCCACAAATGTTAGTCAAACTTCTACAAACCATGGTGTACGGGGAATGGTGGAATGAAACTTTAAATTCCTTTACACTGTTTACATTAGAGTTTCCTCTTGGACCGTCGCATTCAATACTGTAAAAAAAGAGCTGCTGTGAACTATAAACCAGTAAGTGTTGATTCTCAACCTGCTGTCTTTCTAGTTGCTGCTCAGCAGCTGTGTGGTGTGCTGCATGTCAGATGCCCAGGTTATCTTTCTTCCCCCCCAACTTTGGAAGCTTGTCGGGTGCCTGAAGTTTTCCTTTTGGGCAAAAGCATCTCAGTTTTGCCAATTCTTACTTCTGTTAACTGGCTAATGTTGTCAGTAGTAATGGTGTTTCAGTTTGAGTGGCTCTGATAGCTCTCTTCCAAACGTCCTGAGAAGGGACTGCAGAAACAAACTAACAAAAGGAGGGTCCTGTGGCACATCCACTCTTCTTACAAGAATTCTAACCCTAAGTACTTGCCAGAGATACAGGAGAGAGTGATTCAGATCCCAGGGGTGTGTGGTGATCTTTCTCTAACCTGATTCCCGGGAGTGTTAGTTGCCAAGCACTGGTCAGCACGGCTCCATCCTGACAAGCTTTGTGCAGTCCCACTTCTGCAGCAGCCGCACCGTTCGGTTGCAGGCAGGGTGTCCCTTCTGCGGGTGGCAGCAGTGCTGCCCCAGCACGAGCCAGGAGGGAAGGTGTCTGGTAAGACAGGTGTTTCGTGGCAGATAAGGCCTACTGGGGTACCGGCTGGATCGAGCACAACCGGGTGATTTGTGGGGCTGAAGGAACCTCTGACGAGGCTCTTCCGCTTTATGAATCTGAGTCGGGTATTTTGGGGCCACGAACAGGACAATAACGGGGTGCCACCTCCTACTACAAAGACTCTTTTCCCAATTTTTGTGTTAGAGAAAACATGTAAAAGCCACACATCCCAACTTTCTGCAGCATTGCACCTAAACCCTTTAGGAGCCACAGCTTTTTTTTTACTTCAATGTATTTGGCCCAGAGCCATAATAATAACAACAGGATGAAAGGAAATAGCCTGTTTATGTAAATATAAACCATGATAATTCCAATAATAGGTACTTTAGTGGTGCTTTCGCTCTGCTCTCCTTGGCCAGCAACAGCAATTGACTTGAGTATTTGTTGTTGTTTGTGGGTTTTGTTTTTTTTTTTTCTTAGAAAAGATTGAAAGAAAAGCTCCAGCAAGGCCAAGAAACATGCTGTATATTTAAAATCAGGTAGCAAAATATGTTTTAGCTGATAGGATTCATCAGCAAGAGTCAATTGCTTACCTGAAAAATGCTGTGTAAGGTTTTCACTCCACTTAAATTAGGGGAAAAGTTGCCACTGGCTTCATCATGAATTTTGAAAGTGCAGTCTGTCCTTCAGCATTGTCCCTTCCTAACTGCATGCAGGCTTAGAAGTATTTGGACTTAATAGTACCATATTTTATCACTACAGTTATTTTATAAAACTTGTATTACAGTATTAAAGCAGCAATAACTTGACACAAGAGTGAGAAATGGCAGTAAAGTACTTCAAATACTTTTTGATAGGAATCTGTTCCCATCTCTCTAAACACTGCTTCAGTGTTTGAATTTTCCATGTTCTTATTTCATACAGGTCAAATAAAAGTGACTAAAGTGTTTAACAAAAAAAAGTTTATTACCAAAATACAATATTAAAGTCAATACATGACAAACTCCTGTAAAGCAAAATAAATTATTCTAACATTGTACAGTATTTCAGAAGGTAGTTAAAGTACTACTACAGACTTTGCTTCAGAGTTCCAAACAGTTGTCTATCAGGAACACAATCCTAGAGAGAGCTTAAGGCATGCAGCTTAATGTGCTGGATAATTTTATAAAATGAAAGTCACCCTATTTCATAAGATACAGTATCAGAATTAACTGCAGTCTTTACATGTCAGTTTTCTACATTTTTATTTTTTTTTTTATACTTTGGCTATAAAAGCAGTGCCATAGTGTTACAATACCTTTTCTTAAAAAAATACATGTACCCATGTCCATGAATATCAAATGCAAATGTAAATTTCTATTAAATATATCTTAACAAATGTTACTTTGAGCACCAACTGTACATTTTTTTTAAAACGATTAAATAAGTGCTTCTGGAAGAGGAAAATACAGTAACTCTGACTGAATCCCACTCTAATTTTCCAGGCTAAGCATAAATTGGAAAGATGAAATAGGAACCTACGTAGCAGTATAGTCTAGTATGAACAAAATCTCTCTTTAGAAGTATAGGCATTTAAAACAAAGCTGGAAGTTACAGTTCGTATCACAGAATAAAACCTAATTTAAACAAACAGCAAGTGAACAGCTGATCCTCTGATAGTGCTGCAACAGAAGATCCAGAAAAGACTGTAAAAGCTTAAAGAAAGGGAAAGGCTGCAGTGTTGGTGACTTTGAAACGTGCTTAAAACCCCTCGTATAACATGCAACCAAGCCAACCGTACGCTTTCTAAAGCAGGTAACCTGAGGAATAACTTGCTTTCAGAAAAGCTAAGCCTCTGTTTGCTGCTCCTGCAGAACTTCTCATGAGTCCATGGGAATTGTGAGTGGGTAACTAATGGCAAGCAGCGTAGAGACAAACAGATGTCTCTGTGCATATGGGCAAGTATTATTTGTCAGCATTTGTTAGGGCTAATAATAGGTTTTGGAGGCCACTAACTCTCTACTATTTTATAGGAATACGTGGCCAAAAAGAAAAAAGCAACAAGATGGCAAAGAACAACTGTGAACAGATGCCTCCTGCTTATAATCCCACTATAATGAGTCCTGGTGCATTATACTCAATACTCCAAGAGTGGCTTGCACATACACCAAAACTGTTAATTTTGACTCAAGGTTACTTGCTTTTTAAGTCTGAGTTCACTGCCATCTCCTTCTTAGGTTATGAATGCAAATTTTTTAACCTTTTTATCTTTTGCTAGCTAAGCAACTTGAAAATAATTATCCCTTTACACAAAAATGGATTTTTCCACAATGTGGAACAGTATTGTTTCTGTGCATACAGAGTGGTAGTTTAGAATTACAGTGGATCTTCTCTTCAACAAATGGGATCTCTGAATGAGCATGTTGAGAGAGATTCTAGATGATGTACTATTTTCACATGGACTCTATATTGAAGTAAAATACCGGTGTCAATAAGACAGTATGAATATCCATTAAAAGATCAACTGTAATTGAATTTGACATAATGCAAATGAATCATGTTTTTCAAATGTAAAAATCCATCTGTAGGAATATCAAAAATAACTTTTAACTGAAAATAATGTATACTTACTTCACATAGTCCAAATATCTGACACACAAATACTTTGATGTGACATTCTGACCAGTTTTTAAAGTAAAATATGTACTTTCTGCTGTCTACTTCATAAACTAATAGATATTTAATGCAGAAGAACAAGTCAAACCAAAGAAATAGCTTGAAAACAAAAGTAATGAAATGTACTTGGAATCCTAGTGCCTTTACCCTGGCCTTTAGGTGTTGTGCTGCTTCATGAAGTTGCAACAAGAGTTGTTTTCTCTTCCTCTTTGCCACTTGGAGTCACACAAGAGCACAACAGAGTGTACACGGCACACGCCGCCTTCCTAGACTTACGTTACAACTTCTTTCTGCTAGCTGAAATGTACACAATAACCATAAAATACTGTTTTGCTAAGAGTAAGTAATTTTTTAAGTAATGAGCTACTAAAAATCAGGTAACTGCATCCCCATGTCATGCTTCGGTGCATCTGCCATTCACTAAAAGCAGAAATACGTGCCAGAACTAGGAAGTTTAAATCTGGCTGCTCAAGGGCTTCTTTGGAAGTGCTGCTACTTCACCTGATTGAAGAATTCATTTCAAACAGTTAAAGAGGCTAAATTTAGAAATAACCTCAATGGAGTTGCCAGATGATTAGCCAGTGTAATAATACTCCAAACTGCAACATAGATGAATGTCTTCTCCTGCAAACTGCTCTAATTGTAAAGGCATTTCTCAAAATCCCACTTTGTGCTCACCTACATCTTGAGGAATCTACACAGGTTTAATCAACATCTTTGTGGCAATTACTGTTAATGTCTTGTTGGCATTAAAAAACATTGCTCATACATACTGCAAAGTAATCACCACAAATGAAAAGCGACATATGATAAGCTTTTTTTCCTTTTTAAATAGTTCTGCTGAATCTGTCAAGAAAACCATTAAGAAACAGCAGGTCATTATTATAAATGATCTTTTACACGCTATCGGTTCAAAAGATAGCAGTTTTTTTAGTCAGGCTCCAATCAAATAGTTATTAACAAAATGCTTCTAGGCTGTTGGGCTCCCGCTGCTCTAAGCCGATAGGAGGGATAGCAGTCTGGGCTGAAGGACGACTTGGAGTCTGTAAGCTCTTAAAAACAGAAGGGGAAAAATGAAACGCCAATGTGTGTGTGCAGGCACAGACATGCCCTCACCCCCTTCCCCTCTTCCTGCCTTCCAGAACCCAGGCAAGGGGGTTTACCAGATCATACTATAAAATGTTTATCTTGTCTGTTGCCAGTTTCAAAAAAGAGGGTAGAGAAGTCCTATGCTGAAGTACTTGGAAAACAACAAGGAGGGAGGAAGAAAAAAGCTTTTCAATTGATACAAAGCTGTCATACCTTTGGGTTTTAATATACTGTACTAATGCATTATTACTGACTAGGACCTGACAATAAAAGAAAAAAAAACCCAGCAATCCTACGTTCTTGGCACCATATTGAGAAATAACAGGTTAAAAGGGAACATTCTATTCCCCACTCCTTATTTATTTCCTAAATGATTCATCAGTCCCTGGTTAAAATATTATACTCCTACTGAAACAAGGACTCAAGGTGAAAAATCAAGTTTTGCTTGTGGTTCTTCTCTTTAGCAAGAGTCTCGGGCAAAAATTAGCAAGGAAATAAAATAATCACTCTAGGGAACCCTCTCTTTAACTTACTGCTTCACCTAGTTTGTGCTCTGAGATGTGCTGTGGTCCTTGTTTAGAATGATGTTTATGATTTCACCCTCATGTTCTTTCATATGATCGAGCAGATTTTCTTTGTTGGTAGACTCAAACCCACAAATGCAGCAGCAGAAGAGAAGAACACAGTATTCTGTGCCAAGATGGGGCAGAGTGGAGTTCTTTTCTAAACTGCATGAGGTATTCATTAAGTTAGGTTTTTCATTTTCATCAGAACCTGAAATTTCATTCGTAGTCTGGTTTATGGCCTCTGTAAAAGACACCAAGTTGTCTGCACTTCCTAGAATAGATACTGTACTTTCATCTGTGCCTTCTAATAAGGTTTTGTCAGGAAGCTGTCCTTGAAACCTGAAATAATAATAAAAACCAAAACAAATATCAAAACATACAGTTGCTGCTTTTTGACAGGAACTTTATTTGGGATCAGAGTTGAGTCCTTTGAGAATTCTGGATGATGGGGCTTGAAAGTAAGTCAGACATACCTGCTGCTTTGCGAAATTGCATCATTAATAGCCTTGTTCACTTGCTCATAATTGTAATTTTGGTCACTTGCATGTTTCCACATGTGGGACTTCAGGGATGGAGGATGGCTACATACATATCCACAGAGAGAACATCTAGGACAAAAAAAAGTGGACAGGGAAAACAGGAAAAGTTTAGAAGCTAAATTTTATTAGCTCAGTAATGGATTAGCTCTATCAAAAGGATGAGTGAACAGAGAAACATGTCAATCCTCTTCTTGGTCTCCCTTTTCAGTTTTATAACTAGATCAAGTTAGTTTGAAAAGTTTCATCCTGAAATTCTAAGACTATTTCTAGGGTCTGAGAATTTTAAAATTTGCCTTTTCTGTCTTCTTAAACAGCTTATCTGTTTGGCTTGTTAAAACTGTTTAAATACTGCAAAAATGCAATAGTTCTGATGACTGCAGGAAGATGGAGTGCATCAGCGTGGTATCAGGCAGGCAGATAATACACTCCCCTTGCTGTTGCTCTGAACTAAGCAGGAGCTGTGTAACTAGCACTGCTAATTGTAACTGAACTAACAGTGTCTTTCCTGGTGTAGCATATATTAGTTTAAGGATCACAGAATTGTTAAAGTTGGAAGGGACACTTGATCACCTACTGCAATCCACCTGCTCGAGCAGGACCAGCTACAGGCTGCCCAGTCAGATGTTTAATATACTCACAGATGGAGATTCAGACAGATGACCATTTTTTCCATTGTTTTCCATCAGTTTAGGGTCCCACAAAACTAAATTTTCTATTTTCCTGTAAAATATTGTCTTGTAAAGAACAAAACCTTGAAGAATAAATCCTATTTACGCAGAGATGCAGTGTGTATTTACAGACACAAATAACCTGAGACTCATCAAATCCCATAGGACTTTTTTCTTGCATGAACATACAACAGAGGAGGATTTTTTTAGGAGTGTTTTCTAAGATGATAAATGAGTCATCTCAGCCCGAAGGAGATGAGTGATACTGCACAACATCACTCCAGAGCGGACCACCACCATTCGTGGTAAAGATGACACAGCTCCTTGTCTTTTGGATGAGGATGCTACTTGCTGCCTGCTACTTTAGAAGCCTTGAGTTTCTCACATCACGTGGAAAAGACCAGGAACAATCAAAGGTGACCTTGCTCTAATAAATTACACGTAGGAATGCATCTCATTATCTCATTCCTCAATTAGAGTAAGGTGTGTTCTTCTCAAGCAATGTGATCCTGTTACATCATGTTACGCTACAGTAAGTCTGCTAAAATGACTCCTATACTAGTAAGTTTTTGTACACCCTTTTTAGAACATAACCTGGAAACACCAGAAGGCCTACCTAAAACTGTGTTACATGCTACAATTCACTAAGATTTTCCCCACTTAATGATGGTAGGATACAGTCCTTAAATGCCTTGCAGATAATCATATATAGGAAACTCTTTCTGCTCAGCAGATGTGGAGTACAGCAAAATCACACAAGTTAGGTGCTGGCATAATGCATTATCTTGCTTATGTAGCAAGCTGATTCTGTCCTGGTGGGGAACAAGAGGCTCGCTTTTCTCTATTATTTGATTTAGAATGTGCTGTCCTATTTTTCTCTTGTCCTTCTAATTTGGAGCCTTATAAAGAAAATGGATGCTTTCAAATACAAGATAAGAATCTTACAATTTCCAATAAGGCTTTTACAAAATAATGGCATCATTAAAAACAAGATAAAAAACCAGATCTTATAGTTAATATGTATATATATAGGTTTTTTTGTAAAACACAAAGATAAAAAATTAATTCCATTCCATATGCACAGGTACCCACTAGTCTTTACATGTGTATATATGTGATTTTTCTGCACCTCTAACGCAGCTTGGTCAGTGGATTTGTAACACAGCAAATAAAGCGACAGTTCAGTTTGGGTTTATCCCCTTTTAATTACAATCTAATTTTCTGAAGCCCATTAGTTTACTCAGGTGATTTACTAATCAGATTTACTTTGCTGAGAACGGGATGGTGAGCCAAATGCTGGTAACTGCTTTAGCATACAGGTCTGATCAGAGACACGGCACCTCAGCAGCTTTCACCCTGCGGCGCTACACTTCGTGGTCATGCGGTTAACACAGAGTTACAGCAGAGTCAAGACGTTCCCAGAGAAGCAAAATCATTTAACCATTGAGTTTAGTAGTAGAACCCTTTCAACTCCATAGCATGATTTGCCTTACTGGTTGACCTATGTTGAATAATTAAACTTTTACTGTTTAAGTGTATCCTAAATTGATCTACTGAGGAAACAATTATCTTGCAGCTTTTCATAGAGCGTTTCCTTGGGGACGCAGGGACCAAAGTGTGAGATTTTCAGTAATCTTTGGTAATCCTAAGAGCACTCAGCAATACTGTATAAAAAGAGCAAAGCCAATAGAACTTACTGCTACTAGGAACGTTTTGGGGAAAATACCCAACCACAATGGGAGAACTTTGAAGATGTACAAGCAGATTTTCTTGAGAAGAAACCCTCATGTGAATGTGCTTTATTTGGGTTCTTCCTATTGCCTTTTACATCTTCCACGAAGCAATGTACAGAATATCCATGATTTTCTTTCCCAGCTTTTATTTTTTGTTGCAAATTAGTAGCAAACAATTGCACACATTTGTGCCAACTTTCTCATACAGATCTGTCTGTATGATAAACCAAGCAGATCTGTGGACAGACTGTAAAACACACACCTCACTTAAACATAATGACTACTCATACTAATTCTTAACTAGGGTGGTGTGATGCCAACCTGGATTCTAGCTAATGTGTATATGCAAAGGCTGTGCCTAGACCAGGGTATTAAAGCAAGAGAACATTCCTGGGTAGTGGGATTTAACAATCCATAGTGTTAAATGTTAGAAGTGCCCCTGGCATGGTTTTGGCACACGTGTGCTCCCAAACAATTCCAGGCATGCTTTGGTAATTAACATGGTCCAGAAACTACTTGCAATAGGCAGTTTATATGCAACCACCTCATTCTGGAATGAAAAAGCTGAATACTGTACCAGAGGGAGGTCATAGACGTGTTTAATTAGCATAAACATCAAGCGGGAATGCTACACCAAATCTCTTTCTGTCTCAAAAAAAGTCACTGGAACAAAGAATGAATCTAGGAGGGAAAAGAATAGAATCTGAACTCTGCTTTGTGTCTTAACATAACAAAACCACTACTGTCACAGCTTTTTGCCAAATTAGAACTGTTACATACTTGTACTGTTCCATTAGCTGCACTGCCTGATGCTCCTGGGGGTGGCGCCTCATATGGCATTTCAAGCTATTCATATTTGTGGTGGCGAAGTCACATACTCGACATCTAAAGAGACAACAACAAGTAAACTAATCTGACAATTAACCACTAACTCTGTTCCAGAAAGAAAAATCTATGAGAAAGCAAAGGGATCTGGAAAGACTACAGTTAAAGACTAACAATTATTTACAGGTGTCTAAGCGACCATGGTAACTGTCAGGTTTTGGACTGAGAATCTTTTGCAACCCAAAAAACCCTTCCCCTTTGAGCAGGAATCACTAGGCACACAGACCGTGTTCCTTTCTGACGTCTACCTGGTGCACCTCTGCTAAAGTTTGTAAGCCCTGTGAGCTTTAAGGGAGCTGTGGATACACTTGAACAGACACAGCCCTGTGCGAGTAGCTCGCTATGTTGTGCAAAGGCAGGATGGGATCGCAAGAGCTACAGGCAACACAGGGTGTTAAGAAGTGAATATGTGATCCTGCTTAATGCAACAGCCATGTTTCTCGTGACATTTTAAAAGCCAAACTATCTATTTAGTAGTAAAACGCCCAAGTTTCAGAGTGCTATACCTGAAATAGAAGTTGGGGACAAGATCAACACTTTTAGATTCAAGGGTCCCAAGATAAGTGTGTCACATCGTGCTGTCTGAATGTTTCTGTTTTTTAACTTCTGTCACAATATCTTTGTATAAAAACAATACATAAAACAGTCTGCATCAAGGTTTAGATCCCTGGATTTATTACAGAAAATACTGTGCTATTCCTAAATATCAATATACCACCACACAAGCTTCCCGTGTATAACGTACTGCAAGGGAAGCCATCAAGCTCAGCGAACCCCCTGCATATTTGTTAGGACTTTAGTTGTTTCTTTTTTTGAATTGGTAAAATGTCAAATATTTACCAAGTCTGGTCTAGCAGTTGGAGACTGCAGGATACCTGACTTGAGATCACTCACTTTATTTTTGAAAGGATTTAGTTGTGCGGTATTAAAATCTAGAAAGTATGGAATCTACAAAATGCATCATTAGAGCCTTTACAGTTTAATTTCCAGCAAATTTTTTGTCAAGCAAATAATAAAATACATTTTCAGCTATAATAATGGCAGCATTGTAGCAGGCTGCTATTTGATACTATGAAAGGCTTGAAGAATGCACCTTTCAGAAGGAGAAATACTGGGTATTTGTGGCTTTCAGGTTGTGGCTTAAGTATCCCACCAGATCTGCAGATTTGTCTAAGGGGTTTATGAAAAAATAATAAGAAAAACAAGCCAGATCAGTAGGCTTAACTTCAGCATGCAGCAGTCTGTATCACTGCTGGAAAATTTTCAAGGGTTCCTAAATCAAACAGGCCGGGTAACACCAACTCAGAAAACTACCATATACCAGCCACTGCCCAGTATCTGCTGTTCCAACCCTGCTTAGTAATAGATAACAGCAACAGGGAAGATTGAGACGACAAAAAACCCATCTATTTGTATTCCACGTTTTCCCTCTGAGCAAACAGTTTGCACATTTTTGCTACTGTTCTGGGATATTGTTATAATGTGCAAATCCAAAGACAACACGTCATCTGGGTTTGCTTATCCAAAAGAGAAAGTCCTTAGCTGAGCTAGGGACACTTCAAGGTGTTGAATTTTCACAATTGGTAATAAAAAGAACTACATTAGCTCAAAAATTCTATTAACTGGGATCTATTTTCTAGCCACTAGAGAGGGACAGAGATCCACACTGAATGAACACAGATGGAATTTGCAGGCATTTATACAGCAACCAGTAGAAAAATGCAAGATTTATTTTTCTGCTGGGGACTTGAGCTACAGTATTACACGTGACTTTAGGTATCAAAGTTTCTATATAAATCCCTATAACATTCTTGTAGAAAAGTTATAAAATCTGATCCGAAGGGAGTGTGTTAATATTGTTTGAAACCTGTGAAAAAGATGAGGGGACTGGTAAGAGACAGGGCAGAGTTTTGTAGGGCTGTGTAGAAGTCACTGTGCAAAGTACTGATATGTCAATGAACACTTTGCAATAAAGCAAATCCTAAATGAACTTAAGTGTGCAAGGAGTGAGAGAAATGGATTATTGCTATTGGCCAAAGGTCAGTATTATACGGTAATTACTTCCCTTCCCACATCTGAATGCTCCAAACTGGAGAACAAGCAATAGACTTGGAGAACGAGCTATAGGAAAAGAAGCATCCTGGAAAAGTTAGCAAATCTTCATTTTGCAGTTCGAGTCGAACAGCAAGTGTTGCTCCTTCAAATTTGCGGTAAAATGACGTACTTGCAATTCTTTAACAGTATCTTCAAAATCACCTGAGAGTTTAGTAACCCTTTCAGTTGAGACACGTAAACCAAGCATGTGGCATTGGCCAGCAAGAATCGAGCCACTCACCTGTATGGCTTATCCGAGTTATGGATTCGTCTGTGATTCCGTACCCCAACATACGTTGTGCTTGTGTAGTCACACACATCACATCTGTACAGTTTCTGAACAGAAGACTTGTTTCCTGTATGAAACAAAATCCATTAGAGTTGCATTTGGCATTGGAGGAAGCTCACGGATGAGAATTTCAGCACAATTGAATTATGGAACATGAATTAATATTTTAAAGTAATACTCGAGTATCTATAAATATTTAATACTTTTAAAGTATCTGGAGCAAACTGGCAATGGACATGGAGATGATAAAGGTACAGTTTATTTACCATGCTCTTTTGTAGTCAGCCTACCATTTGCTGAAATTATTAAAATTTTAGGCAAACACATCCTTTCTCTCAACGGGGACACTGCTGCTCTTCCTGCAGTTGGGTTAAAATCCTGTGTTACAGCAAAGATGACAAAATGTGGGAACTGCTGAACCCAGCACTTTCACTGCTTTGCAAATGAATCCAATCAAAGGAAAAGATGTGCATTGAGAGGACAAATTTCCAACAGGCAGACATAGAAAGGAAATGCAAAAGGCCTCCCAATGCCTCTAAATCCTCATCATCCCCAGGTACTTACACTTTCAGAAAGATCCGAGATGACAACAAAACAGATACTGACCAGATGTGCTGAGAAACAGTTTGGAATTTCTCCAAATTACTAAAAAATAACTGTAACAAAAAATATTTTTTTTCTTTCCAGGATGAAAGAGACTCTTGAAAAATTAATGGTTGCAGAGACAAAGGCTAATGACTAATTTAACATGGGAAAATGTGTGCCTACAAGTGCAAAGTTTGAATATTTTCGAGATGTGGGTGTGTAGACTTAAACAGCCATGTTCCTGTTCTCTCATTGAATAATTGGACTGATTTGGGTTCAAATATTAACAATTGGGAAGGGATGCAGGTCATTTTTCCATCATGCAGCCTTCATGCACTCCCGAAATGAGGGAACAGCAGAAACATGAAGGTTGGAGTTGTTCAAATCAGTACTATTGACAAAAGACACACCAAACTAAAACCAAAGAGTTTTCTTTCTATCTAACCTCTTCACTAGCCTAATTAATTCTACTTTCTCTTTTTCCCAAGTGGAAGTAAAGGGGATCGGGTTCATTTTATCTTTACACCAAGTTCCTATGAGCTGGCTGAACAGTCAAGCCATTACTCTGTTACATACATGGGTTTTGAAGAAACTCTGATAGAGACCCTTGCAGAATTTCTCCATTCCTAAAGTACCCCACCAAACCAAAACAGATTCAATAAATAATCTGTAGGAGACAAAGGAAAGCTCAAATCTTGCAAGAACAGACTTCAGAAAGAGTTTTCAGAAATTCTTTGTGTTCATACGAATCATCTAGGTTGGAAGGGCCCTTTAAGATCATCATGAAGCACATCTCCAGCACAAACAAATCATTAGTTTGTGTTGTGAAGGGGTTGATTGCTGGTAGAATACACCCCNNNNATAAGAACTCTGGTGATATCAGCAGGTGATCTGCTTCCCAGGCCTCCCAGCTCTCTCCTCTGAAAAACTGAAGTTCTGATTTCTCAAAGGGGATTGATCCCTCTAGTGAATCCTGAAGAATTCTGTTAAAGGCTGGCCAAGGTTGAGAGCAGTGAAGGTCTGTGTCACACACCATCCCAGAAGACGGTGCTGCCACTGCTCAACTTGCAGTTTGAAAAGGGAGACAAGCTGGAAATTCGAAATAAATGCCTGCCCAAAAAGATGGAAAGCAGACTTTTTAAACAGGTCTCTGCTTAGGCCCAGGTATGATGAACTTCATTCCAATTTGGAGTAATAAAAACTGACTGAAACCCCCTCTTAAATAAACTTCTGAATTCCAATTCTTTTTAGCTAACAAAGCGAGGAATGAGACGAGCAGATTGAACTCGGGGGAAATTGCAGGGTTTTATCTTTAAAACGGGAATTCTGTGTCCTGAGTCCAAAATACTGAACAGATTTTATTAAGGTAATTTTCTTCTGGATTTTCCTCTTGAAGATGCTGAACTCCAATAACCCAGACAGAATCTTTTCATTATCAAAGCAATAATTAAGAATTGTTATGGTTAAAACTCTCTCAAGGAGACACTGCAGAACAGAAGAGTAGAAGGAATCATCCAAAATGGAAGTCCAACATTTCACTCTGAGATATATAACTTGCTTTTTTTACACAGGTGGGCACTGGATGTATTATATGTATGTATTAAAAAGTTTTAGAGAGATTATTCTGAGGGAATACAGCTAACTTAAAGAGTAAGTGAAAATTACCACTAATTGAACTTTCACTCCAAAATCCAGTGCTTATGGTTCAAGATGCAAAGTAACCACGTAGGGGTGATAACCCCTCAGGGTTATTCTGAAGAATATATAGTATGGCATACAAAATAAAATAGCAATCTGAATGCAAAGACAGTCTGAAATAAAATGTGAAGAATTCCGTGTGTACCAAGATAACAGAATATTATTTTCTACTTTTTACTTTAATGTGTGACAAAGTGCTCAGTCTTCTAGCATTCTTATTAAAAATAAGGAATATACAGCGTGCACCCTCTGCGATTCCACCTTAAAGCAAAATATAGCAGAATTTTTCCTACTGTGTGCTCATATAGCTCTTAAAAATTTATTAGTTTTTTTCCTTTAATGCAAATGATCAAAACAACCTTAATCATATCATATAATCAGTTTGTGACTTTGGAATTCATGCTTCTGCAGTTGTTCTTTTATGAATGCACACTTAGGCAGGAGACCTGAAATGAATACAAAGACACGTCATGGGGCTGCAGATCTGTGGGAGGGCAGGGGTTGTGGGAAGGCTGAGCTATTGCATGCTCTACTTGAATAGATTTTCCATCTTTAGAAATGTATTTTCTGTTACGAATTTGGTATTTTATTGGGCAGACAGTTTAAAACAAACAGTATCTAATGAGATTTCTTTTAAAGCGTTGTGCAAACATATTTTCTATTGCATAAGTGGCTAACCAGCCAGTAGCACACACTCAGGAGCAATTATTTATACCAATCATATTTATTCCCACAACAAAATGCACATAAATTATAATACATCATATAAACTCTGGCTGTGGCGAAACAGCAGTTATGTCCCCTGCCCACCACTGGCTTATTTCTTGTGGGTTTGGGGCCTTTGTCGCTTTCTGGATGGAGGGTATCAGGGCTCTTAAAAGTGAACGTGGAAATGACAGATCTTTGTTCTAGTAGCAGTAACAGGTGCTCCTGTAATGCTGCTTATTACCCTATTCCTTCATTATTAGACATTTACAATCCGATCATATCCAGTGTCATAATGCTCCCTTTTAATTTATTGTACAGCCATGATGAATAAAGAGACTTTTAGGACTAAGTATTTCATAAACAAGAAATGAAACTGTTCCAGCTCAGGCATCTTTCACATAAACAGATGCTATGCCATAAACTTCTTGGTTTTGTGTTGCTTTATAGGGATGACATCTGTTTGACAAGAGATTGCTGTACTGCAGTGGTGTTGCAATTTGATTATAAATTGGTTCTGAAATAATTCAAGCATTCCAGAGTACGAGTTAATAAAAGTTTAAAAGGAGAACTGTTTTCATTCAAGCCACATCACTAAAATTTTATGTGGGGTAAACAATCAATTAAAGTGCATGGCTGTAACACTTTTATAAGATAATAATGAGCAAAAAAAATATGTAAAAAAAATATCTCTGAAGTAATTAATTTGAAAGCAGGCAGTTTTCTCTGTCCTCCTCCTCACAAGGGCTCCTCTGTTAGGGAAGCTGAATTCCGAGATCCAGGACATAAACTCTAGAAACACCTTATTAAAACATACTATTTTCAAAAGCCAGCAGATGGGCATCTCGATTTTCAGTCTCCTTAGCAGGACTTTAGCTCAAAAGGTACAGTATTCCCCAAAATCTGACATGTTTCAGGCGTTGCAAAGTGGTTATTCCTTTATTGTGCCATCTTTAGAAATCTTGTTTTAAAACAAACAAAGCATTGTCAGAAGTAGCAGCCCAAGCTGGGCTCACAAATATTTGGAACCAGCTAAACTAACGATTCTTTATTTCCTGTCACTCCCATTGAAACAGCTATGCTGTTTCTTCTGAAAGAAAAAAACCCACAACCTACTCAAGAGGGATCATTCCCACTACCCGCAAAGAACCCTCTAACCTTTCTTCTCTCTCCCTGGCTTCAGATGGCTCTCTCAAGCTCAGGTCTTAGAGATGTCATAAGCACCACAGATCAGTTCCCTGAGCTGAAACGCCTTCTGCACTGATGAGAGCAGGCGTTGGGAAGGGTCATTTCACCTGAGGGCGATGAAGTAATTAACTTTCACGTTTCTAACTTACATACTGAAAGGCAGGAGAAGGGACAGCATGAGGTAACAGAAGCCAAGAGTTGAGGATCTCATTTTATTCTGACATGTACCATGTTAAATCATCAGTGGTTGAAGCTGCCCCCCCTGGCTTGTGCTGCTGGTTAGAACCTTTGTTCACAAGTGGTTGCACTGATGTTAATGGTTACGTTCACACTCACTGACCAGCTGCAGTGGTGAGAGCAGAACCCAGAAGTTTTACCTGCAGTCTAAGCAATATTATAGTGTGCATTTTGCTGTTTAAACAAAGAAGAGACCATAGGGCAGAGAAGAGCTATGTGCACATAATGGATGTACTTCAGCCAACAGTTTTTCAAAGGTGATAGAATTACCAATATTTTTCCACAATTGCAAAATGCTAATAAATTTAATGTTGCCTTCAGAATAAAAATGCTGAAGATGCATTCAAGTTGCAATAATAAATACTGGGCCTCCCAGATACTCAGAGGATTTTAAGACCACGTTTTCTCCTAAACTTCAAAATTTGGCTACTTCCCCCGCTATTTCACTACCTTAACACATGAAGGGTTTGCATTTTGTTGTTGTTTTTAAAACAAACACTATTAAGTTATAAGCAGGTACACAGTTAGACAAACATTTAGAAAATGTGTAGCTACTGTTACCCTGGCAACTACTCCAGATAGAGGCTGCCTTTTTAGAATGCTGTATGTTTGCCTGTACAGGGCTAAAACAAACGATGCATTTTGGACATCACTGTAACTGAACAGAAGTTTCTAAACACAGAGTGCACAGTATTGTATGTATATGCTGAGAGCAAGCTACATTACCCCTGTGAGTTTATCAGAGGCTTTATTTTGTTTCCTGTAGGTGATTCAGAAAACAGCGTAGCTGCTGAAGGAAGAAAAAGACTTTTTTTTTTTTCTTAAATGTTCACAATCATACTCCACACCAATTATTTTTTATAAGAATACAACATGAGGTCCAATTACAGGGGCTAAAAAATGTCTTACCTACCAACAAGTGCCAGTAAGATATCTCAAAACTGGCAATGGTAAGTTTCTCACACTGACAAGAACATGGATTTAAGGTTATGAACAGGCACAAAACCAGTTCAGCCTTAATGAGCTCTTAAGACCTATTTTATACAAACACAGCAAACAGAAGCAATGTTATCAGTGACTTTTGGTAATCTCAAGTGTAAATATAAACAGTACCTTCTCTTTCATCTACTTCATTGGAAACTATTAGTTTGTTAGATGTAGTTGTCGAAAAGAGATCTGGAAGACTGTGTTGTTCTCTTTCATGATTTCGCAGTTGGCTCTGAAAAAACAATTTTCCACATTTAAATATACATTACACACACTGGTGACTTAAAATATCGCAGTAATTTGTGATGTTGTTGCTCAAGTTTTAACGGCAAGTATTATGCATGTTAACGTATATACAGATTATGCCTCAGATAATTTTATTAGAAAAAACCCAAAGCAAATAACACCAATTAATAACAGGAAGGATTGATGTGAGTAACTGAGAAGATTATATGACTTCTGCTTATTTAGAAAATACGTTTTCTTCTTCTGCCATTCCCACAGGCAAGTGGCAAACAGTTCTTCCCCCAGAATTATTATACTCCAAAAGCAGTGTTAGATTAGAGGTTAGAGGATGGCTTGTGTGAAAATCGACTCGATTTTCCTATTGCCTAGTGATTTAAGAATGTGTTATACCTGTTTCTACTTGCCAGGGGAGAGAGAGGCCTTTTGCTACTCAACCTGTACATTTTTTCATAGTAGGACTAAACAACAGTCAGTAGGGGAAAGTTTACTATAGACAGGTACAGGAAAGAACTTTACCTTATAATGAAAGGATTCTTCACATTGCTTGCACTGATACATTCTAGTTTTGCAGTGGTTGATCATGTGGCTCTCTAAATCCTTGCTATCGTCGGCGATGTGTTCACAGATAGGACACTGGTACGGCTGCCTCTGACGATGGACTCTCAGGTGTTGCTTTATGTAGCCCTTGTTGCCGCTGCTGTAGTGGCAGAGGCGACAGCGGTAGGGCCGATCTACGTCAGGGATATATTCTACGAGGTTACTTCCAGGAATATTTGCATCGTTTGCGTTTTGGCATTGTGCGTTGTCTTGTAATTCTTTCAAAATGTCATCATCAGAAGCATTCTGGTCTGTCCTCTCCTTCAGCTTCTCAATGACAGTGAGCAGTGACATGCTGATGCCCATTTTAATCGGTGCTTCTGATAACTCTGGCCTTTCTTTCTGTATCTCGACTATTGCACATTCACTTTGGTTTAAGCCATTAAACTCCTCTGAAGAATTCTTAAGGGAGGACACCACTTTAGAATGAGCCATGCATGGGCCATCAGCTTCCCCTTGCCCTGTACCCACATCCACAGCACCTTCCCCAGTCAGAGTCCTGAAGCCAGACCTTGTTAGTTCTGCAGCTCTGATGGGCATTGTCACAAGAGCTTCTGCAGCTAATGAGTGCAGTCGTAAAGACTCTGAATTTGTCCTTCTTCGTACAGGAGGTGCATTTTCATCAGTCGTTACATTGTTATTAGAGCTCAACTCATTGTCTTTCTTCTCACCATTATTCCATCCTATTATTACTTCTTGGATTTCATCTGAACGATAAACTTCATCACGTCCTTCACAGGTAACACGAGACTCCTCCGAAATCAATTGTTTTTCTGTTTCAATGTCAGTGTTCATCAAGAAAGGCTTTTGTAAAACACTTTCTTCAGCACCTGGCAAACGCTCTACTATTACATTAACGTGACCCTTTTTATTTGGACTACAATTAATGATTTTCTGTGCTGATGAAAGTAGGCTATCAGCTATCACGTTATCCTGTTCTGTATCTGATACCATCTCCTCTAAAACCTCTGTAGCAGGAGAATGCACTACCGACTGACTTAACATCTCCTCCTCTTTTACATTTGTTCCTACTGGTGATTTGCATGACAGTTGCTCAGAATTGCAAATCTGGAGCTGAAGAGAAGGCTCACTGTGGATATCGAGTTCATTGTTTTCTAAAGAAAGAACAACTGCATCCACGCTGTGAGGTGTGTGAGTTACAACCACCTCTGACAAGTTGGTAGTTTCGTTTTCTTCCTCGAAGATAGGATAGGAGCAATCGACCTCACCCGCGTGCTTCCAAGCGTGCGTCTTCAGCATGCGTTGCTGCCCGCAGGTGTACCGACAAATTAAGCAGCGGTACATGCCATACTGCTCGTAGGTATACCACTTTCTCCTGCCCGCTTCAGGCCTGTGAGGAGGCTGAGTTACGTCTTTACATTCCAGATGTCCTGCCTGATCAGTCCCCGATTTGACACTTCCTTCCACCGGCCCTTGCGAAAGCGAACTGGCGGCGTTTACACCTGGCTGTGCTTTTGTCTGGGTGCTATTTTTACTGTCGCTCTCATGGTCGTTTTGGAAGTGGGATTCAAGTTCTTCTTGGCTTTTAGAAGCAAAATGACATTCTGAGCACATTAATATCACTTCATTTTTCTGCCCATGTTGTTTTATATGTTCTTGTAGTGTTAAGAGAGAAGGTGATAGAAACTTACACAGACTACACTGGTAGCACGTCACCTTTTTTTTGCTTTGTGGAAGACATTCCGTCACAAAACAATCTGCTTGTAACTCTTCAGTCTTTTTTGTAGCAATAACAGACAGCTCAATTGCTTTAGCTGGGATTTCACAAAGATCATCTGTGTCAAAGGACTGGGCAGAAGCATTAGGATGGGAACGTTTCTTCCCTATTAAAAGGCATCTTTGTGACTTCTCACTCTCAACTATTTTGCTCAGTTTCTGGATGACATGGATTAGCGGATCGGTTTTACATTGTCCCTGATCTTCACTGCTCTGCAGCGTTGGGCCGATGAGTGTTTCAGAAATCAGCACAGCTTCCTGTTCCCCAATATTTGGCATCAATACTGCAACACTGCTTCCTTCTTCCATAATACCTAGGAAAAAAGGTTTCACAAAATATTACCATTCATACATCCACATTACTGAAATTAGAACCCAGTATGATTTAGATTGCTCCCTCCACTCAATGTGGAAGCCTAATGCCACTCTGTAATGGCTGAGTTCAGCCTAACTAACTGACGTTAGGCTATAAATGCCTAACTTTATAAAACCTTTCAGAATGGCTATAGTTTTTGAGGACATTTAGCAGATGCTATTCAATACAGCTGGACAAAATAATTCCAAGGGAGCCTGTAACTCTCTGCCTGCAAGTTGGGCAAGGTAACTGTTTTTCAAGTGTGGGCTGATTAGCACCGTTACAGCCATTGTCTTTTTCTTACAAGGGCTATGCATTTGGCTGCTAGACTCTTACATATACCAATCAATAGTAACTGGCATACTTATACTTAAGAGCCATGATGGGATATGAAAATGTATTCCTAACATAATTATTCTGATACACTAATGACTTCTAAAGCAAATGACAATTTGCAACAACGTAATTTACAAAAATAAGGTTTATTTTTTCCTTTGAAATGTTAGGAAGGAAAAGTAATTCTGGTATTTACTCGTATTAGTCGTTTCGCTATGACTATATTAAAGGCCATTCAAATGTCAGATCATACTTCTTACTATAAATGTCATTTTCTAGAGAAAATACTAATTGTAGCTTTTCCTACAATTCCTTGTAAGGAAAATTAATCGGTACTAAAGTTACAAAGAGTCATTTTTTTCTGTTTTGAGGGAAAGCTAAAGGCAATAGCTGCTTCCACTTACACTTCCTTTAAACATATCTAACCATAAACCACAGGCAATAATGTGGTGCTGTTGGAGGTTAAATTAGAAGCCAACATGTATAAATTTACATGAAAACATCCTTTGTGATGTGGGGTGAGGGGTGGAAGAGCCGGACAAAAAGTCTTAGAGTGAAATTGACTTCTGAAAAAATGTCTAAAAAGAACCTGTTCAAATTCCACTGTGTACACACACATATTTTATACACAATATGTATTTTTATATGCTACATGTAAAATGTAGAAGGTAAAGAAATGCCAGATATTTCTTTTATCAGTCATCCTTGAAAATGTATCCCTAGTTCTTTCATGTTTTGTTTGTTTGGGTTTTTTTTTTGCAAAAAAGATACACAGGCCAGTCTGGAACTTGCAGAACTGGCCCCAAAGACTCATGAAATCCACTTTTCTATGCAGGAATTTAGTACACAGCAGTGTCACAAACAGAAACATGAGAGTTAGCTGGTACCCCTTGCCCACTATAGAAAACTTCTGGGCAGAACTACTCAGGTTACCAGTTACCACTATTTGCTATTCGATTTCAATACAAACAGTGTTACTTTCATTCACGCCAACTATACTCATTTAAAATATTTCAAGTCGAAAATGCAGCCATATTTGTCAATTCTGAATCATTAAGAATGAGAATCTCTTCAATGTTATTATTTTTCAGTGTTAGCTTGAAGAATATTTACTTGGTAATGGCTAAAACCTACCTTAAAATAGAAAAATTAATAAAATACAAATAAAGCCACAGGGCAGCCGGGTCCATGACAGCTACAACTAGAAAACTAAGCACTTAAGGCCTTATGCCTTTAACTGGATCTATGTAACCAGATTAAAAATGATCAATACTGCACTGCAACAGTAGATCAATTGTAGGAGATGGTAATAACAACAAAATTAAAACAGTATTGGCTTATGTACAAGTATACCAAATAACCTGCTTGTTTACGTTCAGTATCGTCATATTAACAGGAACCAGTATAAGTATCTACTAAGTTACCATTAAACTAAATCATCCAAGGATTATAACTTTTAAAATCTAAACCAGTAGATGTCTCGTTGTGCATTTTCTGCTTCTGTTTCTATTGTGTTTGGCACAGCATACTGAATGACCAGCTCTTGTCCATGTGGCTAGGAAAGATTATACCTCTTTCATACTATCTCCAATTATATTTTAACTTAAAAGTAGTTTAAGGCCATTATTTGAAAACCGTCCTATTTACTTCTACAAAAACACTTTGCTGTTTGTTTCATACTGGCTGTGATATGTTTTTAAAAAACCAAGTGCTTTCCCCCCGAAAGCTGATTTAACATTACACAGAGTGCTGAAAGGAATCATGTCCCCTTGAAATAGTTTCAATCTGAGAATAAGCTAAGGCAAATTATAAGGACATGGCGCTACTTGAACCTAGAGTTGGTGTTTTAAAAACTTTGTAAGTAATGCTAAGTAGGCAAACATTTCCTTTTTCATCAGAAAGCAGCATAGAAACTAAGAGGAAAGATCCCAGACAGACCATAAAGGCAATGCGCTGCCACGTCCTCCTGCTGTGTCAAAAATGGAACCCGGGATCCTTCCCGCTGGTGAAAGTGACCAGATGTGTAACTGCGGCAGAGATGGGTTACTGTGCTCTTTTCACACCAAGTTTCATGCTCGCTGCTGCCGACGCTGGTTTTCAGAGGGGTAAGCACAGCACACGAATACCTGGGGTTTAACAACTACGTCGCTTTCACCGAGAACAAAGATGATTCCATCTCCCACGACGTAAAACTTGAACCTGGCCGCCGGCTCCGCTGGCAGCGCACTCCCGTCACACCGCCCTCCCGGCAACTAACCCGGGGGCTCTGGGGACCGCAGCGGGGCCCGAAGGGGAAGATCAGGAACAGAGGAGAGCGCCTCCGGGCTGGAGCTGCCCCTTCCAGCCTCCCGCCGGAGCGGCGCGGCGGAGACGGGCAGAAATGCCCCCGGGGTTAGGAAAAGCCAACCGCGGCTTTGCACAACCGCCCAGCCCAGGGCGCCGCTGCGGTCAGACCGCGGCTCCTGCGGGCAGGGAAACTCCACCGGCAGCAGCTCCCCGGGCAGCAGCTCCCCGGGCACCCCCCTCC
>VZTM01005719.1:2641-22522 GCA_013400555.1 Jacana jacana | reverse complement strand
ATTATTAGTATTTGCTAAAAAGCTGTAAATCTGATATATGTCATATATTCAGAGAAAAACCATGACACTTTTAACTTCTTATTTTTGTGTTTTGTTTTTTCTTGCTCTGTCTTTTAATTATTTAGTACTGCTAACGCTGCAAATCAGCGAATCTCTCTCATTCCTTTAGACCTTATATTTTTTCACGACGTGTTATCAAACTCTGAGATGTTTTTTCTCTATATACATATACTTTTCTGTGAATTAAAGAGAAATCGCTTTGAATCTGCTTTCTTATATGAATTATTCTGTCTCCTAAAAGCACATCTACTGTACTTACTACAGGAAATGAGACCAAAAATCCCTATGTTCGATCCGCTGCTCCTCCCAGCTTTATGGGTGTATAGATACAGGCTTGGCTCCAGATTTAAGCCCTGTGATTCAGGGCCACCTCTAGGCCATACGTAAATCCAATTTTATGTGTGTAATCCAGAGTATATGTAAAATATATAATTGCAATTTAGAGGTGATTTAACAGCATCTGTCCTGTTATTTGCAAACTTACTTTCTTTCCCTTGAACCTAAGTTATTTGACCATAAGTCTACTTTTTGGAATTGCTTTTTACAGGATATTTTTTTTTCTGTATTTTTCTCTCATTGGCTTCTTCACTTCTGTTTAAAACTTTTTCTCAGGAATAAGAGAGTTTTGTGCATTTCTCCTCATGCCATTCTGTGGAATATATCATTCTATCTTTAACATGCTGACCTTTCAGTGGTATTGAGAAGAGACCTGAATAAGAACCCTTGACTGTAGGTGGTCTAAAATGTAAGGCTTATTGCTCTGTTTTCACGAAACCTGCCAGTCGGTTGTTAGGAGGCAGGCGCTCGATTTAAGAGAATGTGAAAAACCACTTGACACGAGATTGCTGGTGAAATTCTGAGAGCAGAAGCTGGGATAAGCCAGCTTTCCCCATAGCTTTGCTGGTCTGTAAGAGGAGAAATAAACTACAATTTGGTGAGCTGGAAATAGCGAGACACTATGGGAAGCCTCACCTTGGTTCACGTCAAGGAACTGAAATGTTCTCTACAATAAATAAAGATGTTTTTCTGAGACGACTATGCCAACAGGAGCTTATACAACTTAAAACTTCTGTAAAAGTTAGCACAGGCACAGCAATTCTTTTCACAACCAATGTACCTGCTGGTTTCACCTGTGAAGGAAGTGAAAACCTATTCCTCTCAGTGTTGCTGCAAAATATAATTATAGCTGCATTCTATATGTAATCTTACATAAAAATGTCACCAAAAAGCACATCCTTTACTACAATTAGTACGTTAGTAGGTGATTTTTTACAGACTTGGCCAAAGTATTACCATGGGCATATTTGTCTCTCACTGGAAGGTCTGCAGTAAGCATAAAGCAGAAGAGGATAAATCTGAGCTGCAGTTGAGTGTGAATAGGACTTGAGGAAGGAAGAAATAGGAGAGAAAGATTTATAAAATCTTATATAATTTATATATAAAATTTATAAAATTCTTAAAAAATAAATAACAATCCTTTTAATCTAGATTTTTGCCTATATAACACTGTTGTTTTATGAATCTGTATTTAAAAGGAGTGGGTTTGCAATAGGGACTGAGGGCAGTAGGATGCATTACAGCTTGAAGAAATGCCTTTGAAAAGGCACTTTTAAAAATAGCCAAACCATGCCACCTTCTACTTAACTCATATTTTGAGGCAAAATATGGAACTAAGCATTGGATCCTCTAAAATCAGGGCACCGCAGGGGAAATTGCTAGGGGATAAGCTATAATTTGTTGATTCTTTGGACTCAATTCTACAGTGATCTAGGGCAGTGAAAGCCTCTGAGAGACAACAGAATCTAGCTTTCCAGTTAGCTTGTCCTGTTACCAATTTAAAGTTCTCTACAGTTGTTGGAATGGTATTGCCAGCTGGTAGGTGAGAACTGAGCCTTATTGTCACCTTCTTTGTTTTTTGGGGTATTGATAAACTAATAGGTGTGAATCTTACGAGATGTTTCACAATTGTCTTCAAAGCCTGCAGAATATGCAGTTTTCCTGCGTTTGTATTAAAATAGGTGCAGTGTGGTCTGTGCACGTGTTCCGAGGACAGCTCTTGAAAATTAGTGAAAATCATAAGGAAAGCTTGGATTTGGTTTTAGTGCTGAATTGGCCATGGGGGAACGCCACTTAGAATAGGGACAGAGAGTGATTTAGGTATACAGAAGATATCAAGGCAATTCGTAGCGACTGGCCACAAGATGCCACGTGGTTTTGTGCCCATTATTATTTTCCCTTTTTATTTCTTTGCATAGATGTTGATATTTTTTTGCCAGCTCTTATTCCAAACAGCGCTTCCTTAGGTAGGTAATCCAATTAAGGGAGTGTAGAATGTGATTTATTACTGGCAGTTGTAGCAAGGGGAGTCATAAGCGGCAGAAGGCTCCTACGACAATGACGGCAAACCACCACTCTTTTTGTCATGGTGCAGTCTGTGAAAATACAGGAGTGTCCTCTGCATTCTTAGGAGAAATGAGCTGTATCTGAGGTGTTGCATTATAGCAGGTAGGCACCGATCCCCGTTGTTACATTTGCCATTCATATATGCCCCAGCGACCATCTTCAGTGTGTTTTACACGTTCAAGAGAACTCATTTGGGAAGGATGAGGTGCAGGAAGCCTGGAATCAGATCCTACATGGCATAAATTTGTATTTCACATGTAAAAGGAGGTCCCCTAAAAAGAATTAGATTCTTTTAGCTAATATTCTTGTAATTGATTGAATTACAAATTATTAATTTTTTTAGGTTGTAGTTTAAAGCAATTACTTTTTCCTCCTTGTTAAGTGGTCATTGTAGACTAAAATACACTAATTTCTGGTGCAAGAAGTAACTCCTAGAGTAGGTACTATGTGGTAGTTCCCAAAGGATAAAATACCATCAAAATTTGCAAATTCAGTAGGGTGTGAAACGCTGATATAGCCATGACTTTGTTGCAGTATCACTTACCAATATAGGCCAGAGTAAAGGTATTAAGATTTCCTGCTCAGTGTGGAAACTAGGTAACTTAAATCAAGATATAACAAGTGCTTTTGAGTACTGCTGGTATCACTAAAGGGAACTGTGGGCCAGTCATCTGCTCTTGAGTGAGTGGTCTGGCTCATCCTGGCAACTTTCCTTATGCTCCATAGATTGATCTCCTCCTGCAGACTTTCTTACTTGAAGTGCAATCTGGTTTTTGCCAAATGAGATTAGGTAGGGTTCTTAAATCTAGACACACAGGGACTTGAGGTGGGTTTTAAGCAGTAGATTGTAATTTTAGAGAGTGACATTTTTCAGATAAGTTCAGTGTAGCAGTCACATTAACCTAACCTTGATAAATTTTGCAAATTGTATATAGCTGACCCCGTATTTGTCATGTGTATGATGGTGTGAGGCTTCTGTTACACTCCTGTAGAATGCTGTACTCCTAAAATTTCCCTAACTTCTGAGCATCCATACAAACACACAACACTGCAGATATTTCATGGTATGAAATAAATCTATTGTTCCAGTTTTCTTCATTAAAATATTTATTAGGTTTTAAAAATACTTTATTAGGTTTTAAAAATATTTTATTAGGTTTTATTAGGATTAAGGTCCTCCAAAACCTTATATGAGAAAATTTACACAACTTTCCTATCTGTGCTACAGAACTTACTGTGCGCTTATTCTCACAAACTATATACTAAAATGCTAACAGAAAAGTGACAAACGGGAGTTCTCCATCCTACTTCGATTTTCAGCTGAAAGTTTAAAAAAGCAACAGATAAAAACAAACCCTGCAAAAATACTGTAGCCAATTTTTGATTACTTTTTCAATTTTGTGAAGTTAAATTCTTGTTCATGAGCCTGTGTAAAATTAGGAGCACTTGGTTGGGCTCACGTTATGCACATTCCTTAACATCCAAAATTTATTTTTCTCTCACCAGAGCACTCTGCCTGCGCGCAGGTCTGGAGGTGGATGCGTATGCGCCGCCATCTACACAGAGACACAGGGTTATATTTTCATTGCAATTACACGTGCGGAATCTGCACACAATAAGCATCGAACAACTGCAGGAAAACAAAGGAGTCCGCTCATTCTCAGTTATTGCATGGTGCTACTGTTTGTTAGACAGGAGTAGACCAAAAGGAACCATCACGCTTTTCTGTAGTGACCTTGAGGTGGCAGCAGCATTACATTCAATTCTGCCATACACCAAGTCCATTAAAGGTGAAAGTAAAATTTGCCATAAATCAGAATAATACTGATTGTTATAATTTTATTACCAGAGCATTAAGTCAATAAAACTTATCAGAAATGTCATTTGCATTGTATACAATTTTTACTAGTTATCAAGTATGTTTTAAAAGCATGTTTAAAGCAACCAAATGAAGAAATCTGCGATAAATTGTTGGAAAGCTGGGACTTGTCTAATGGTGTAGTTTTATAACTAAAGTCTGTTTTGATCTCTTTTATTATAAAAGACTGTTTCTGAAAGCATTTGTTAGTACAATAATGTCTTGTGTCTTGACTAACTATATTTAATGTCCTAATGTCTGATTAAATATTTTGCCGCAAGTTGTCAGGTACTTTCTCATTCATGATTTTATGTAGGAAGGTCATCTAATTATATGACACCCTTTCAGTGGAGGAGAACGTGTTTGTTTCTTTTAATAATAAGGAATAATGAAACATATTTATGTTGGAAGTCAGAGAAATTTATTGGAGAATTACAACATGAGAAACATGGAAATTAAAAAAACCTTTTTAATAGCACATTCATTACCAAGCAGCTTGCAGGTAATGAAATAGTTGTATGAAATCTAGTACATTGGGTGATATAATACTGCTCATGTCATCTTTCAGGGCATGGTTATTGAGCATTTCTACATTGTCAATTACTATTAGGTTACTAAATTATTATTAGTTAATTAGTCAAAATAGGAGGCGCTAGAAGAAAAGGTTAAAAGCCTTTGTTTTACAAACTTCCCAAACAAGTCCTGGCTGGGAAGCCAGTTAGTGTGTAGTAACACTCCACAACGAGGTTGGGGTATGGGTTGTGTTGGCACTCAGGTGGTGCTGTTCTGCAAGACTAACCCGAGCCTGGACTAGAATTCGAGAGAGAGATCTATTGTACAACTTAATGAGGTTGAAGAAGCAACATTCAAGAGTAGTTTCTGTCACAAATGCAGAAAAAAATGATGTTGGTATTTATACATCTGTTAAAAACAGATTTGAAGGAAATCCTTTATGCAAGTGCTGCTGAAGGAGTCCTAATAACTGATTATAGATAGCTTAGGTAATACTTAAAAAAATTCAGTGGTAATTTAATGAAAAATGAGGTTATATTGATTATTTAACATTTGCATTTAATTAATCTTTAGTGTTCTATGTTTATACTAAGATAGGATATTTAGACCTGTTTAACCCTATATTCTTTACCCATGTTTCACCTATTTTGTTTGTGGTGCCTCGAGAACTTTTTCAACTCCTCAGGAAATATAAATGGTAAATATAAATAAGCACAGAAGTATATAAACAAGTGTATAAACAAAAATATGAAGATAAGTGGAATTATACCTTCAGAATGATACATTATCAGCTTTAAAAAGCAGATAGAGAATCACCAACTGCAGCAAAACAGAGATTATAATGGATGCATGCTCTTTGGGCTGTGCCAGTGGTTACTGGAGCCAATAGAAATACTATGACTTCACTAGGACATAAATCTGGTCTTTTACTTCTCCTGATCTGCACTAGTTTTCTCTTTGTTGTAATTCACTGTTTCTTCAGTTAATTTCTACAATTTTACAAAATGTCCAAAGACATGAATGCAGCGAGGGACAAAGCAGCAGAGTAACAGAGGATTCCTGTGAGGAAGGTAATTCACTGTGACCGTCTTCCTTCTTTCTTTCTGATTTTAACCTCCTGGCTCTTTATCATCAAAACATATTTACCTCAGAAGTAAAAGTAAAGCAACAACATACAAGCTGAACATATTTAACATGGAAACTAATGGGAGTAACTTCTTAGAAATAGATAGAAATGAGGTTTAGAGGGTACCCCTCATCTCTGTAGGTCAGGAATCTAGATTATCAGTATCTCAAAAGCAGACACGGGCTTTTTGTTTGTCTTTAGAATATCATAATCATACATTTTCTTGGAGAAATAAACAAATGACAATTGACACAGTGTGTGCTCTTAGTAAGTATAAAAATTTCAAACAAAGAAGTTGTCCTTAACTTCAGTAGGAGAAGAATCTATTATAGATGTTATAGAATATTAGAGAAATTTTGACCTAGAGCCAGGATTTAGGATTTATTCAAGCGTTAATTTAACGTTTGCCCAATGTGTGCTAGTGTTAAATAGACCTTGTTGTAAGACCCTGCTGTCCTGAGATCACAGTGTTGCTTTCTTAAAAATACCATTGGTGCACTGAAACGGAAGGTACCTGATGCGATCTGTCGCTTTTGGTGAAGCTGTGTGGTGTCTGATAAAAGGTGTTGGTATAGGAAAGAATGCATTGCAAACTGTTCAGTTAGCAATACTACTGTTTGGTAAAATCAAGTTACTTAGAACGTTAAAGCAATCATTCTAAAACATGATTTGTAATGATTTGAACATGTTTGTAAAAAATAGATGACCATTGTACATTTACAGTTGACACAGAGGTCCCTAATGTCAAGAAAGCAACTCTTGACCTTGATGGGTAGTTGCAATTCCATTTAAATCAATTGCCAGTACAAGTCAAATGAAGTTCTTATGGCTGTCTGGTGTGCACTTCCCCATTCTTCTGACATTATTGTTCTACTCCGAGTCATTCTTCAATCTTTTAACAGCTGAAAGGGACCTGCATTCTGCAGCTTTATGGGAAAAGGGCACTAACTTGTACCTCTCTGTGTTTTGAAAGCTTCCCCTCTTTTCCACTGACTTTATTTCTAAGCTAACTAATCAAACCACTGCTTTTTCTACATAAAATAGAGTACTCGGGCCATTGCTGGCAAAGCCAAATATTTCACTATCACAATGAATACAGATTGCATTTTCTATGCCTACAATTTTACTGGTCATTCATTTAACTTGATAGAAAAGAAACCCATCTTTTAACTCCGAGAATTGGAGACCTCATTGTTAGTTTGGCCATATTAACAACTTCCACTATGGTAAACATGATATATTCTAAACATCATTTATGTTAAAAATGATGATGAATACAATTTTGTGGGAGTTTTGTGGGGTTGAGGAGAAAGGGACACAGCAACTCAGAAAAGTAACTTGAAAATTTATCCTGTGTTTGTGTGTGTCTGGATACTTAATTTCCTCAAAGGATTTTGCTAAAAGTGGGAGTCAGTTAAGAAAAATTATATAAATTTGTTAAACATTTTGCAGAGAAGAAAAAAATCCTTGGATATACAGAACTTTCCGAAAACGTTTGGGTTTTGTGTTATTAACTTGCTTGTAAGGTTTTCACTCTTCTAATTGAATTTAAGTGTCTGCCTCTTGACAAGTTGCAATATTAAAAGGTCACATCATGGCATAGACTTTACAAGACTGAAAAAGCCCAAGTATGGATACTTTCTCAGCGACAGATAGTGCAAATTATGGCTAATCCTCTCCAGCCTCCCTAAACTCTTTTCTAAGTAGTGCAAGCTTTCAAAAGGTCCTGCGCTAATGAGAATAATAGCAAACCTCAATTTGACTGATATGTTAGCATTAAATACGTACAACAACTAATAAGAATTGATAATGAAAAAGTGCTTCTGGTTGCCAGTGAACCTGGCTGGGATAGTTACTTCCAGGTTGCTGCAATTAATGCATAACTAATCACCGGTCCTCCATGGAGAAATGCAAATTGCAAGTTGTTAGAAGGCCTGTTCTGTTCAATGGGATTTGTATGGCAGCTAATCCACTTAGCAGAGTCTCATGTTTCTCTGCTGAGGTGTTTTTTTAGGTAGTAATGAAGTATATTCCTTTCTAAAGATTCTGTGGGTTTGTTTAGTTTCTATATTTTGACTTCTGCTTTTACTGATGGTGTAAGTATGTTTCCCTGCTTGCTCTTTCCCATTCCCATGGTGCGAGATTAAAGTAAGTATCCCTATTTTTGCTCATTTTTCTAAGCCCCTGGAAAGTGTATTATATGGAACTATAACTATAGAATTGACCAGTTGATGTACAGGAAATGTGATGTATGTACTGTCCTCATCTATGCAACTGAAATGCAAAGATTCTGCTATACCTAATGTTCGGCCCATCTGCTGGTGGGCAAGGATATCTGCATAAAACCTGCAGCTAGTTACCTGTCATTTTCAGTGTTAAACATTTGTGGCTTGTGTTTTGTTTAATTAACTAATTTAAAAGTAGTCATAGGCAACATTGATTTGTTAACTGGTCTTTTGCTCCTCCTTATGGTATATAGGCTTACCAGCAATTGGTAGGAGGAAATGTATCAGCTATGGGTTGGTCTGTCACTCAACAAACTTGTCCTGAAGCCTGGGTGCTCAAACACTGTGACTTAATTTCTGAAGAGAGTAGCTGAGTAGAGAGGTAGAGTATGTTCTTAAAACATGGGTAGTATTACAGGAGGACACATTTGAATGTCTGGTGTGGAACATCTGGCAAATATTTTGTCCAAAGGTACATACAAATTGGTCAGTGTCTATTTTTTCACCATTTTTGTGGGTTTTTTTCCCCTTTGAAACTCAAAAGCCAATACATAAAAGGTTATGAAATCTCTTATCTTCTGTGTACCGTTGAATGCTTGACCTTTTACCTTATGATGTAGTCTTTTTATACATTGAAGATTTTGATTCAGATATGCAACCAAACAAGAGCAACTTCCAGAAAAAGAAATAATTTTGGTTTGTGCAGCCTTTTACTCTGACATGAAAGCCATTTCTAAAAAAAAGCCATCTGCTACTTTATTGTTTGATATCAGCAGCAGAATAATGTTCGATTTTAATATCTGCTTGGATATGTACTGCACTAATTTGTTCTGTGACATCAATGAATCAAAGTAGAGTTCCTGATAGAAGAACATCAAAAGGAAATTAATCTCCCTGTGATAGTATTAATAATTTCAGAATGGACCTGTTTTGCTCAATTATTGTAACCATTGAAGGCTGTGTTTTTGTGGACTGTTAGATCGATATCACAACTGCTACACAAATGGAGTATGTAAGAACGAGACTGGTACTCTTCAGTAGCCGGTCAGGAGTGTCATTACTGATGGACAAGCAGTTTACTGAATGTTCTTGGTAAATTAAAACATAACCTCCCTCCCCTCCCATCCTCTTCTTCCCGGGTTCAGCTTCACTCCTTCCTTCTGACTTCCCTACCCACTGCAGCCCCAACCAGGGCAGGGGTTTGCAAATGGTGGGCTGTACTCAGTCAATAACAGTTCAGCTCTGCTGCTCTTTCCACCTCATACTTTTCCCCCACTTCAGTGTGGGTCTCTGTGCGGGCAGCAGCCCAGGAAATATCCGCCTTTGCCAGCCTGGGGTTGGTCTATCACTCAACAAACTTGTCCCGAAGCCTGGGTATTCAAACACGGTGACACTGCAGCTCAACGGGCTGCAGTTTGGGTGCTCCTCCACGGTTTCTCCACAGGCTGCAGAGGAATCCCTGCTCCAACCCCCAAAGGACCTCCACCACCTTGCTCTCCTCCTAGCTCCATGCTCCCAGGGATGTTCCTCACACTCTTCCTTGCACTTTTCCTTCATGCTTTCTCCTCTCTGCTTCCCCTCACTGCAGGGCAGCGTTTTGCCCTTTCCCAAAGAGGTTTCCCCAGAGGCGCCCCTGGCCTTGCTGAGGGCTCGGCTGTGCCCTGCGCTGGGGCGGTTGGAACTGGCGGGAAACAGCCCTGGGCAGCCGCAGCCTCTCCTCACAGAGACCCTGCCGCCACTGCCAAGAGCACCTGGACTCGGCCACTCGACAGAACGAACTAATTAGCTTTGTACTAATCATCTCTTAATTTCTTTATTCAAGACTGTCACTGATGATGAGCTTGTTGTTTGTCTAGGAAGGTTCAATGACTCATTTTAAGACTGCATAAAATTCCTAACAAGACTGACATGTTTTCTTCTAGATGAGCACTGTGAGACTGCGGGAGTTTTTCAGGGGGCATTGACTGAGGTAACAGATGCTTTTACGAGCTCTTTCCTTACAAACTCTGTACAAACTCAATCTGATATACTGTAATAATATCTTGTACTAAGGACAGTAGATGAGTAAGTAGACAGTATGGTGGAAAAGCTTCCACTAAATATCAGTATAAGCCTTGGGAGGATCAATACAAATCTGTATATTGACTGTATCGTCAGCATCTGTGCCTTCTAGTGGAAGGTATCCCTGCCCATTGCAAGGGGTCAGAACCATTCTGTGATTCTGTCTTCTTGGTTCTAATCTCTTCTTCACCACTTCCTTTGATTTCCTGTCTGCCCAAGCTAGAGTTTTCAAAGAGAAACCAACTTAAAAGGTGTTTGATAGTATGACATTTGAAGGAGCTGCTTCATAACAGTCACCGTTTTGACCACTGCAAATGCACTGTTTGTTTTGTTCCCACCTATTTGAAGGGTAACAAAGAAAGTGATCACAGGAATACCATGAGGTGATCCTCCTGTAAGCACTGAACAAGAGCTTATTCCCAATTGCTGTTATGGAACTTAAAGGAAACCTTCACAGTTCTTCTGGTAGATAACATGGGATATAAAGGTTTGTCTCTGTGGTTTTGCACACAAATCCCAGGGATCAAATTTATCACTTTATCTGCAGAATCAGATTTTTTTTTTTTAAATTTCTTTTGCTCTTTCTACATATGCATGTTGTAAATAGCATAGACCTTTGGTGAATTACCAGAATCTGAGATGATGTCCCCAAGCAGTCTTGGAAAGCCATTCAGGCAGATGACCTTCACATACTGTGTTCTTTTTTTCCTCTCCCCCAGGAAACACACTGATAATGTGCTTTCAGAGAACAAACTCATTCGCTTTCCCTGGAAGCCTAGTTCAGAAACACCACTTCTTCTACAACTTTTAAATAACTTAATAAATCTGGAAAACAATGCTAGCTACCTCTTTAGCAGAATGAAGATTTAGGCAGTATTTGTGAGCATGGAAACAGTATCTGTCATTTGGGCTAATAGCTTATTTTCTGTGTAAGAGCAGGTAAAGATCATGCTACATATAAGCATGTGGAGTTAATGTCCATGTAGGTTTACTAAAAATCTGCACTGTCAACTGAAAAATGTAGGTTATTAAATACATAATGCATTATAACTATTTGTGCAATGGCGATCTGTTTACCAGCTCTCTGCTTTTCTAAATTCCTTCTAGAAAAGATTTTTTATAAAGATACAACATGCCGTGTTTCGATGGAGTCCTGCAGAGAGAGATGCAATTAAGAATGTTATGCAATAATACAGTCTTTTTCTTACACATAATGTATTTGTGGCCATCATACGTGCTGGCAAAAGTGCTTCGCTCAGTAATTCAGGACTTCACATCTCTGCACCATATTGGCTGCTCTAGCAGTTTTAGCACAACAAAACACTATTAATGGTAAGAAATGAAAAATACTTCATTAATATTTTTTTTTGTACAATAATAATGAACATGTTACTATCTAAAGGCTTTCCAGATATTAGTTACACTTTTCCATTCTAATAGAGATGGCTTATGTCTGAAAAATTCTCTAAAAGAGTGGTGATGAAGCAGAAATAGGCTTGCTTTTTGACACTCAAATGCAATGTCAGTGTCAGTTAATGCTTCTTCATAAATTAAAAAAAATAATGGTGAGAAAAATCAGTTACCAATTATTTTTCTTTTGTTAATGCTGGACTTTGTATTTCTTGTCTTTTCTCCAGGTTTTCATTAAGTTTCCCAGATGTTAGACTTCCTAAACAATCTTTATGTTGGATTTTCTGCAGCTGCATAAATGTAAGACAAATGAAATCTTCTTAAAATATTTACCCTCAATATTTGTTTTTCTATTAATAACATAAGTTGTACTCTCTTTTCACTAACATTCAGAAGTATTCCTTTGTGCTTTCTCTAAAACCTGGTCACCTAATTAAGACAAAAAGGTGAAGTGCTTACTGAATGCAATAGTTCAGCAGGAAAAAAAAAATCCAGTGAATGAGTTTTTAATACTCTGATAAATCATAGCAATACCTTTTATTGCCCAATTAATTTACTACTATGTACTCTAAATAATAATAATTAATAGCAGTGCTGTTTTCCTAACTTGGCTGGGGTTACTATCATGACCCTTGGTAATGCTTCAATAAAAGACTAAACCTTTTGAACTGTAGATGTGGGTGAATGTCTTTTATGGGAAGTAACATGAAGTTCCAGAAGCTAAATGATTAATCTTTTGTGATTTAAACTTGAACCTGTTAGGTAACTGTGAAAGCTTTATAAACAGATATCTGATAACTGAGGAAATACATTTTATTATGTATGTAGGAGATTATGACATTGTACTTTTGAGAAAAAATGGAGGGAACTGAATGTATTCAGTTATAGGAGTTTTTGTCTTATTATGCATAAATGTTCTGCAGACATATCTAAATTAAAGCCATGAGGAAATGAAAAATAATAATTTTCTCCTTAAGTTTACTTTTTGGAACTCACAAGTGATTGGACTAACTTCACAGAGTAATTACAAAACATTTTTCTCATATCGACAGCTTTAGTGTCTGTGGTGCTACATTCCTCAATGCTCACTGACACAGTTTTTTCATTGAATTCTGAGTCGTGGTTTGCTTTCTATGCTTTAAAGGAAAAAAGTGGACACAATTCAACAGTAGTTAGCCAGGGAATAACGTTATGTCAGCTCCATGTGTAGTCAGATAACGTATGGATGCTGAAATACTTGACTGTGATTACAAATTAAAATTGTGATTCATTTTAGAATGCCCATAACCTGCTTACAGTGCTGTGGAAGTCAAACTTAGTGGTATGGCTGATAAATTGCTTTTCATGTTAAGCTTTTTAAAACAGAAGTTTAAGGTCAGTGTGGTGTGTGTATGCAGCACTCCAGTAGAGCCACCTACTCGTCATCTTTATGGCACTTGTGTCTTCAGTTTGTCTTGTGATATCTGTAGTTCGTGAACCAGTTTTTTACTACTGATCAGTCATTTCAGGAAGTATCAGTGGTAAGTTCTTGATTGGTGGCTTATTTATAATCAGAGGGGTTGATGTTAGCTGTCATGTTGATCTTCTAATCCTATTTTCAAGTTTTTTGGCATGATTATGTTCATTTCCTTGGTGCATCTGCATGTGAAGAACACGTAACCATAAATTCTCTAGGCTAGTTATCTGGTCTTTTTAACTCTGCTTCTTGTGTGATGTACTCTTTGATGTTAATTTGCAATAGATGTAACATTAGTAAGCAAACATATTCCAAAATTGCCAGTTGTCTGATGAACTATGCTGCAATCACTTCTTGCCAAGAAGAGTGAATATATGAAGACCGTCTCTGTTCCTGTGGAAAGTTCACTGAGCCAGGGCAGGAAATTCAGTCAAAAACCTTCAGGTGAAGATTGTGACTGGGAAGATACTAACTAGGATAATAGAAGTAATTCATAAACACCACCCCAGTATATTCTGGAAAGATTTGCCATAAACTGATAAAGTAGACTTTCAACAGTGTTATACTCTGCAGGATTAATGTATCCACATTCTGAATAATTTATAACTTTTGATGTTGTTATTAAGCTTTCCCTGGGTGGAAGCTGATACAGTTATAGGAACTAGAGAGTAGTATGGGTGACAAAGAACTTTCTCAGGAAACAGTGACTCCATCTTCTGGCTGAACAGAGAAACTTAAGAATTTTGGATAGAATCTTGAGGACAAAGGTAGAAAATACAAAAAGGTGTTCTCAAAATTAGCATTCAGAAAATGAAATGCAAGTAGCATGAGCAAATAAATATCCCTTTAGTTCCTCCCTCCCTTATTAATTTAATTTTTTTTTGATTGCAACACCAAATTTCATATGCTAGGATAAAATATATTGTAAGTACATCTCATAAAAGATATCTTTATTCATGTTATATGGGAAAAGTTCATTAAAATATTTTTTTTTGAGAACAATGATGTTATCTTGAAAGCAATTTAGAGTATTTGTCGATAGTATGGATTATTGACTGACAACAGATGGCAGTATAGCGTGTTTATTTATCTGGTAATGAACACACGTCATCATATGAGACATATGGTTAAAATTTATAAAAAGGCACTTAGAAGCCTTGTTCACTTCTCTTAGAATATTTACTCACTCCATAAAATATTTTCCTTTGTTAGGAATTGAGTTGCATCAGAAATATCTGTGATAATAAAAGATGGGCTGAATTCTGCAAATTAATTTCTCACCCACATGAGTCTCTGCAGACACTGGAGAAGACTTCACCCTATCTGATCTAAGCCAAGATGTCCTTTGCATTCCTGTCTTTTCTCTGTGTTGAGTCAAGCTTTAATGCAGAGAGGAAACATCCTAGTTGATTTTGTGATATTCTGATTTAAGTATCTTAGCTGGAAGTACCTATTTCACCATGTGGAGGTGCAAGGTAATGTTCAAGAGTTTTCTCTGGATTGTTTTTCCTCTGGATTTACATTCAAGTAAGTCTTAAGGAGGTGACTCTTTCAAGCTGTACTTGCCCCCCAAATGCTTGAGAATATCAACTCTGGTGATCTCAAAATCAGATATAATTTGAAAGAGTTACAAGGAAACTAAATGATCAAAGGAAATTCCACATTTAGACTTTCTTTTAGAGATATGATTTTGCAAATAATTTGTTACTTTAGTTCACATCAGTTTTAAGAGAACTGGGATGTCTGTAGCAAAGTAAAATTACCAAATTATATTGTAGTAGTATACCAATTTCAATGGATCTAGAATGTGACAGTAAAGATTATTTGTATGCATTGAGCTTTATGTACATGTCTAAACAACAACCCTATTTATGGTTGTACGTGTACAGTTGGATAAACAGTTTAACTATTCATGTGCATTATTTTTATATGATGGAGTGCAGTACAGTAAGTACACCCAAAAGGGTAATACTGCTCACTCCTCTTGTGCTGGAGAGACCAGCAGGGACTGGCCATTTAGGGCTATCAGTAAACCAATACTGTGCTAGGGTGAAAGGAAGCATATGAATCATAAATGTAGCATGCTTCACCTGTTTTGTTGCTAGCTTTATGATTTCATGCTGCTTAAGCATTATGATTTTGTGATTGAACTGTCTGTTTTCCTCCCTTGCAGTGTAATAAGATGACATTGAAGAAAACCCTCCTCTTTGGGTTATAGCGTGTTTAAATATATCAACATTCGATCTGAATCCCTGAAAGAGCCCTGATTTGCCCTCTATTCTTTTCAGTTTCTGAGCCTGCACTCTCTTCTAAATTACTGCATTGATACCTCAAAGAGAACGAGAGCCAAGAAGTTTTCTTCAGTTTGAGTGTTTGACTCCCATTTTGTTGTTTGTTTTTTTCTTCCATGTCATCTTCTGCATATATTTCATGCTTGTTATACAGTTAATAGAAACAAGGATAAAATGGCTGTAACATCTTTCCTGCCAGGTTAAATCCACGTGTCACCATGAAATTTTATATTAAATATCCATGGTTAGAAATACTTCCTTTTAAAAGAATATCCACGTTTCCAATGAAGAGCCTCCTGCCAGAAGGCCCGTTAGAGATGACAATGGTAAGCTGAGCTCTTTTTTATTAAATAAAATCATTCTTTATGGCACTTTGAGACAGGTGATGCTGCAATCCCCTTTTGACAAATTCTGCAAAAGGTTGACATAAATTTTGTTTTAGCATCAATTAAGGTAACTCCAAGGATGACCCACCTGTGTCAGACCGATTGTGTCTATTGTGGCCATGATTCAGGAGGAGATTGGCTGGACTGCTGCTGCCAAAATTCTTCATTCCTGATGTATGATGTACGCTCCCTCTATGCTACTGATGGAATTAGCTGTCAGGTTGAACCTCTAAAGGAACTCAAAAAAGCCATGCTGATGTTTGGGTTTGCTCCATGCTGTCTACTAGGAAACCAAAATGTGGATGAGCTGAAATTAGTATTAAGAGATGTTTTTCCAGTTCTTTGAGTATTCTGTAGTTTCACTGATGTTTAAGAACTTTGAAACAAAGAATAAATCCCAACTCTAGGAAATAAGTCCAAGGTGCTCTTCAGGGCTCTGTACTACAGCTTAATGTGACTCTATGTACTCAGCCCTGTAGCGCGAATGAGCAGAGCACAGACCTGGTCATGTCCAGAGCTTTCTTACTATCTTTATCATGTACTAAGTACTTAATACACTTATCTACAGAATTGAGATCATTAACCAACAATTAATATTACAGTTTAATTTAATTTTACTAAAAAAAATGGTAGAGATTGTTCACCATAATTCACATTTCAATTAAGTTGGTGGGTGCTAAAACACAGCTGGAACCAGATTGGTAATAGTGTATTTGTGTATAAAGGTGTGGATAGGCATCTGAAAGTAGGGACATGCCTAATTCCCACTAATCTCCAAATAGCTCTCAGAGCTCATTCCTTTATTACAAATTGCATGCTAACCTGCACCATTTTCATCATTTTAGTAAGCCTTCAAAGCACCTGCGGATCTTTACCGTCATTACTTTGCCATATCTGTAGATATGCTGGGTGTAGATATTATTGCTAGTATGTGTGGCTAATTATATTTGGTAACTTTAGAAGAGATTTCTCACAGCTATGGGCTGTGCACTGATGAATCATGTCTCCATGTCTGTGAAAATCTTTGTTAAGGAGCCTGTGTTTGGCTCTCTGAGTGCAAGTGTTTAATTAGATAATTAGCCAAAGTGTGATACTCAATTCTTTTGTTGTAAAGCTAAACAGGATCCATCCAATATACTGCAGTTTTTGTTTTTGTTAACTAATTAAAAATTTTTAACTATTAGAATTTTTTCTTACTGTTTTATTTCTGTTCATAAATTCAGCTAAGAAATAGATAAATCTGAAGTTTTTTAAATGAAAGGTACTATCTCACTGCAGAAGATCTTTCTTTCTGGTCTTTTTCAAAGAATCATAAAATCATTGAATTGTTAGAGTTGGAAGGGACCTTAATCATTGAATTGTTAGACCTTAAAAGGGACATGCCACGGGTAGAGACACCTCCTACTAGACCAGGTTATTCAAAGCCCCATCCAGCCTGGCCTTGAAGACACCCAGCGATGGGGCTTCCACAACTACTTTGGGCAACCTGTTCCAGTGTCTCACCACCCTCACAGAAAAGAATTTATATCTGGTATCTAATCTAAATCTCCCCTCTTTCAATTTAAAACCATTACTCCTCATCCTATTGCTACGTTCCCTGACAAGAAGTCCCTCTCCAGCTCTCCTGTAGTCTCCCTTCAGATGCTGGAAGGCTGCTATAAGGTCTCCCTGGAGCCTTCTCCAGGTTGAACAACCCCTACTCTCTCAGCCTGTCTTCATAGGAGATGTGCTCCAGCCCTCTGAACATCTGCATAGCCCTCCACTGGACTCATTCCAACAGTTCCATGTCCTTCCTATGCTGAGGACTCCAAAACTAGAGACAGTACTCCAAGTGAGGTCTTATGAGAGCAGAGTGGAGGAATAGAATCACCTCCTGTGACCTGCTGGCCACACTTCTTTTGATGCAGCTCAGGATGTGGTTGGCTTTCTGGGCTGCCAAGTGTGCACTGCTGGCTCATGCTGAGCTTCTCATCCATCATCACTCCCACGTCCTTCTCCTCAGGGAAGAAGGGCTTCAGGGGAAGCAATATCCAGCTCTCAGTCAGTTTAAACATAAGAAATGAACAAAGGGGTTTGACACAATAACGTCATTTAGATTGTTCAGTTACACATTTATTTTAGAGTTCTCTCCTCTTCTGAATGAATTATTTATTTTTTTATCAATGCAATGTTTTATGTCTTGGATTTTTGTAGCACTTGTGCATTTTTGATGTTGCTGTTAGGCAAGAGCAAGAGAGCTTGGTAACAGCAGTGAGGTTGACCCAAACATGCCTGAAGGAGAAGTTACAAACTTGAAAGTTCTCTACTATCACTGTAGCTTTAGAACCATTGCTTACAGGAACATTCATGACCAAGGATCGCTGCGTTTCAGAAAACTAATGTGACTTTGGTTTAAAACAGTTTTTAAAAACAATTTACCTCAAGTTTTTGTTTTTTTCCTTTAGTATTCTGAAACTTCTGGGTTTGAGCCTGCAATGTTTGCTCATCATTACTGAATGTTAGGAACATAATTTAAAAAAAGAAAATGAGATTTTTTTAAAATACAATAATGCAACTGTGGGAGTGGTTAGATGAGAAGGAATACCCAAGTAACAGGAGACTTGTGAAAAATCATGACTAATGCCAACACAGCAACAAGTGAGAGAGCAAACCAAATCAAAGTAAGCATCCATTCTGTTATGATTAGACATTTTCCCATTCACCTTCCTGGTAAATGATAGTATTATGTTTCCATTATGGTGGATTCTTCCATATGCATTGCTAACTGATTAGAAATTGGACTCCTTGACCAAAGGCAGAAGTAATTTGTTACAAACCAGCAGTTCTTAAGTTCTTGAAACTGTGCTATCGTAATCATTGGTGGGTTTCTCTTCTCTTTTGCCACTGAGATGAGATGACCCAACATATTATTTCTTTAGTAAATTGTACGTTGGGCTTTTTGATAGTGAGTTACTTCTTCTGACTGAATATTCATATTGCTAACTGGTAAGTCTACTAAACTGGTAACCAAATGTAATCAGCAGTATAAGAAAGGCTTACAGGAAAAGGACACCTAGGCTCAATCAATCCCAACCTTTGACATATTCTGCTGTTTGAGGTGCCTTGGTGGTCTCAAAGGCATTCTCAGTGGGCTAGTATCCTCTCAATCTCTGCACCTTTTTCAATAGCTGGCAATCTAGGGTGCCTGAAAGAGATGCCTATGTTTAGGAACATGTAATGAGCCCACTTAGTGAGATGGTAAAAGAAGTTGTCAGTGGGAATAAAAAGGGATGTGAAAAATAAACTCACAGCATTGGAATATACATCCCCCACCACTCCCCCAGTAGTTAGAGGAAGATGAATGAATTCTAGAAAGACAGTAACACAGGAGGAAATTTCTTTTTTTTAAATTGTGTTTTAAATAATGTGAAAGCTCTTGTTAAATCCTCTCAACTTTGAGCTATATCATATGATGAATTTTATCTGTGTGCAAATTCCGTCTCCTGAAGGCTGCAGACAATATTGTTCCAGACCTCTGCTGAGGAATACCACACAGATGTTCATGGATCACGATGTTCTATTTTCCATTGATCAATAACTGTCATCTGTCCCCTGAAGAAGCTCTTCTCTGATAAAAAAAGAGCTGTCTCTGGGGGAACTGAGGAAGTAGAGGCTTTAGTGATGAGTTCAAGATTATATGTGAAGTTTGTTGCAGAGCTAGGAATAGACCCCAGTGCTCTTATCTCTGTTCTTTAACTACAAGACTGTTTTCTCTTTGGAAGAGCTCTCTTTCAGTTCTGCTCATACCTCATGTTATCCATCTGGACATGTTAGTACTTTCTCTAAAATAGTTAAGTTTTTGAACATAGAAGTGGTTTAGGAAAGAGAGCTTGTGTAGTGAGATTTCCTATGCAGAATACATTCCAAAGTAGGTGTTTAACTCAAATGAACACCTTGAAATGTTGAGTCAAGACAGGACTACCTATAACAGTTTACATGCTGTAATAATCGGAAAGTAAAGAATAGAAAACTAAAAGTTATTATAAAACTAGAAGTTTCAACTGCCACACTGACAGGTGAAATAATGATAATCCTCCACCCCCACCCCGCCAC
>VZTM01005718.1:111061-122403 GCA_013400555.1 Jacana jacana | reverse complement strand
CATCCACGGATTTATTACTATTAGAAAACCTATTTTTTAATGTCTCTATTAAAAAAAAAAAGTAATCATCAATCTCATGCTGGCCTCTCTTTAGATGAGGAACTACAAGTTCAGCTCTAACATAATATACAATATTCAAAGAAATGCAGCTTAATATGAAAATGCCTCTAATATGAAATTACTTACTCTTCAATAGTCCTAGGAATAAGTGAAAAGCTTTTGTGCATACATCGTATGAAACGTTAAAAATCCCAAGAAAAAGTAGAATACTGGACTCAGTTCAACTCTAGTAATTTATTTTTTAAACTGTAAATCCATACCTTTTCACAGATTATTAATCCAAGGTGTCAGCGCAGAAAACTATGATACAAGCAAAATGTAAAACACAAATTTAAAACATAATAAATACTGATCACAATTCTCCTCCCTGAAATCAGATCCTGTCGTGTACGTTACCTAAATTACTCCAGTGATGCTCCAGTGAAGACCATTTAACATATCAACAATTTTGCAGTCGCTGCAATTAATTAGGCTAATTGCAATGACAGTACTAGAAACTGACCAGTGTCAGGAATTTTTTAAGCAGTACTCAGTTTTTCAAAAGGTTTTTCTTAAGAAGTGGAAAAGAAAATTTTATTTTTAAATAAAGATAGTCCCTAGCCCTCTACTTCAAGCAGTTGTGATTTGTACTTATTTCAATCAACTCTCCTTATCCTCATACGGAAGATACTGTCTTTTTCACTGCCATATTTATTAGAAGTATCTACAAATATCACAAAGAAGAGATNAAAATATGAACAACAATTAATCAGACCTTTTTCATATGACATAACGAATGTTCCCTATAATGTGGCTGTGCTTCTTTTTTAACATCTAAAGTAAAATTCAGGGTTTGTATTCTGAAACAACAGGTAGAATATAACATGGCCATTTTTGCAAATATGATTGTTGATGCTTAAAGTTTTCCAGGAAATTTAGTGATACCTGATCTTACCCAATTATTAAATTGTCTGAGTCTTCTTATTTGAATTTTTTTATTCATAATATAAACAGAGAAACTTATGCTTTTTGTAACTGCATATAAAAAGTTTTCCAGCAAGTGAGTATGTATATATAAAAAGGCTTTAATCACACAGTCCTTCCCAGCTAGGTCAAGCATATTTTATTTAGTTAAACTCTACCACTGCCGTAAAGTCTGTAGACACCTACTCACACGAGTTGGACAAATGAAGACAGCCTCATGAACTTTTCAACACTTTATTCATTTTTTTTCTGTCATAACTATGACTTTAGGTTAAACAGAAAAAAACCCAAAGGTTAGAGCAATATCTAACAAAGGTTAGATATTCAACACAGATCAAATGTAACTTCAGTTAAATGAAAAGTACTATAGACAGACTATTGTTTTATCCTCCCACTCCATTTCAGTTCCTCTCTCAACTCTATGTTCCAACTTTTCTGAATAGCACACTTATTTGCTACCTACCCTCTATCCAGTGAAATTAGTTCAAGTTGTATTAATATGCTAAAATAAGGACATATATTTTTGTTAAAGGTTAACCTATCCCAAGACAGCTCTTTACCTGTTTTTATACTTTCTTTACTTGATTTGCTTTCCTCCTCTCCCTCTAGAGCGATCAACATGATGGTCTGTTCCAAACTCCTGTTGTTATGACCTGGTTCAAAATGGTAATTGGTCCTATCAGCCTGATTCCACAGGGGCACTATTTCAGCTGAGCAAACAGACCTATTTGAAGAGTCCCCTATCAAGAGTGCAAACAGATCTGTTTGAAGAGTCCCCTTACAAGGAATGCTTTACTCAAACATCTCAAAATCCTCCTAACAGTATCTATTTCGAGTACCATGCATTCTTCATTATTTTCACAAAGATGAGGATAATTCAGTAGAGTTTACCTCAGCCTCAGTTTCTCTTAATGTCTTTCCTACTTATCTTGGTGTAGTCATCTTCAGCCTGTTTCATCAGAGTTCAAAGTTGTCATTTAGCCTGACATAAAGAATAATCAGCAGACTCCAGGCCAATATAATGAGGATGCTTTTACCTGAGATTCACATCCCAGATTCTAGTAAGCTACACATACTCATGTCAAGATCTATTCTCATAAATGGCCTTTCTTCTTTCAGAGGACGCCATAATTCCTTCTGATTTTATTTTCTGATTATCTCCATCATCTACTTCTCTAATGCATTTTATATACTGCTTATTATATACTGCTTTATTATACTGCTTTTTCATATTTTCTTCTCATGTTTCACTTTTCCATTTTTCAGATATCATTGCCTGGCTAACCATAAAGACAGGAAGCAAACTCTTTCCCTGAATTACCCTGCAAGCTGACATTTTTCTCCTTGATTTTGTTTGGTGCATGCCTGCTTTCCCTCTCCCCTGCTTCCATCCCATCTGTAAACTCTCTCTACGCTCTTCTTTAGAGGCACACCACACTTAAATTTTCTGTTATTTCTAATGGGTGACACTGTATGTATGAAGACTTTTCCCCACTTACAATAACACACATTCCATTTCTGTGTCATACCTGGATGCTAAAATCACTGTGGTAAATACTGAAATATTCTTATTCCTGCTATTCAGGAAATAAAGACAGCATTTCTGACCAACTTGTCCATTTCTTCCCCTTTGCTTCCTTTTGTGTCTGGCTGCTTTTTTGCTTAAAAAAAAAAAACCAAACCAAAAAACCCAAACCCAAACAAAAACAAACCACAAACAAACAAACCCAACACTTTCTATCCAGGTCATCTTTATCCCCTTTTCTACAATCTCCTAAATTACTATCTTTTGTGATCTACGTCACGCAGCATTCCTCTCCGAACAAGCTGCATAAAGTACCATTATATTTTACATTGCGGTTCCTTCCCAGAAAATGATTTCTAAAGCCATGGATAATGTAAATATTGCAGTTAAGCCTGAGACACAATCATCAAACAACTGCTACCGGATCTACTAGTACTTTTTAGAAAAACAAGTTTAAAAATTATTACAATTTTTTTCTCTTCTTCGAGCAGATATGGCCTAGCTGTAGACCGCTCTTTCCTTCTAGTGCACTGTTTGAACAGGGTAGGGAACAGATAGAAAAAATGAAACATGAGATTACTCAATTAGATATTTTAATGTGTCTACATACTTCTGTATATTTCAGATTGATTATCCAGAATGTCATCGGCTGGTTGTATTAAACTGTGCGTAATACTGGCTTGTTGGAAAATTTGAATATTCTTCTTCTTTAAGATAGACGTTCCTGGCAACAAATTAAAAAACTGCAGTTAGTAAATGTTTTCTCATTATCATATAGAAGTTACCTGGGAAACCTGAAGAAGTTGTAATGCATAAACATACATAAATGCTGATAAAATTCATAATTATTAGAAATGGAATTTCATTTCACTAGTTATTTTTGTCTCCAAACGTATGCTACGTCTCAATATAACAAACTTTTTTTCACCCTAAAATGACCTTGCAAAAAATCTCATAGAGAAAAACTAAATTAACACAATTCTGAATTTTTGCTTTCATAATAAGAAAGCACCAGGTACTGGAAATTCTTTTGCAAAATGTATGCATGCATGCATGATGGAAAAAAAGGGGGGGGGGGGAGATTGGAAGAATAAAACACTGAATCACTTAGTTTGATCATTTTTTTTCCCTTCACATGTTATCTTTGTTCTTTGCTGTGAGGGCAGACACAAGACCTGTCCACCAAGCCACGTCCAGTGGTTAGCTAAAGAATCACCTAGTTTTGTCAGGCATAATGGAAAAGCTCCACTTGTGCCATTAGCTTAACGCTGAGCTATCGGAAACTGGCAGTTCTACTGATACCCATTCTTTTTTGGTTCAGAAAACAAAGGTATATTAAAGAAACACGTACTGTTATACACCTGATAATAGAATTTGCTGCATAGTTAAGTATATTTATTGTCTGTTTTGCTATCTATATGAACTATCTGCTGTCAGCAGAAAACCTTAAAGTTCAGCTTGTAAGCTTAAAGTAAGAACTTCATACTTGTAAGTCGGTAACAATCATAACCTACTCTTTGCAGATTGTTTAAACAGTACTGAAAAACAGGCTTAAGCTGTACTGTTGTTTATTTTAAATGTAGAAACTTGTAACAAGTGTATTTAAAAAAGTAATAAGCAATACAAGTAAAACAGGTCTTTGAAAGCCAACTTCCTGTGTTAACGGTAAAGATTTTTATTTGAAAAGAAGAAAACTCTTTTGGCACTTACTTTGATTTCTGCTCCAGGGATAGCTCTGCATTTATGCTATCTAAAGCTTGGCGGCGCTCCCGATTCTGTCGTTCTTGATGCCGCTCTAAAACCAACTGTGCTCTTGCAGCCTGTACTCTTTGCCGGTCCCATTCAGCATCTCTTTGGCGTTCTTCTTCTTTTAGTCTCTACAGGAGCAAAAAAATACTGCATTTTCTCTTTGTTCAAAGATGAAACAGTCCATATACAGTCTGATTGGTAAATTCATCCAAACAAACTTGCTTGCCTTTACTGACTACTAGAGGTAGCATTTGAACTAGGGAGGAAAAGTAAGCACTTCCAAACTAGGCAGGAGCCCATGCATTAGGCATAAGTAAAATACTGTAGATGAGAAAGAAATCCTTTGCCAGGTAGCAGGAGAGACTCCTAACTCTGCACAAGGTAAGAAAATTAGGATCTACCACCTGGCATAAGTTAATCAGTAGATTACTAATTCTCTCAGACGTGTTAGCTCTAAAAACCCAGAGCAGCAAAATGGATTTTTCTTTTCAAGTTCTTATTAGCAGGATTTGTAACTTCTTGAGGTCAGAAGTTAATAGCTATCATCGTGACTTAAAACATGGCTGAGTGCAGTACCTGAGCCACCAACACCAGATGAGTAAACCCAAGCTGTTTTTTCCTCTACCCTGTTCTGTTATCACTTCCTCATTTCTTGCCTGAAGTCACATTTAACTGATTCAAGACACCAGGCCTGAAAAAAACCTCACTTTTCTTGGTTGGGCTCATTTTCTGCCAACTTAACTACTTGATATTTTGCTTCAGGGTCACTGGAGAGCCAGGAAAATGACAATCCTATCCTCACCTTCTAATAACAGCAGTAGGTAAGATGTAGTGTATCATAAGGTATTAAAAAGTAAAATTGAACAGCTATTCATTGGCTTTTATGAACCCAGCCTCTGCACTGAATGAAGTAAGTAGCCTCCTACTTCACAATACCTGGGCCTGTACACTCATGAGTGCATAGCAAGGGCAGATTTCTTCATTTTGACTGCCTGCTTCCATCCACCCTTAGAGCAGCAATTATTATCAACATTTAGCTTTTCTATTGTAATTTCATCCCAGAGCATGGCTCGCAGTTGCGTGATATGCTAGAAAGGAGATTCTGTTGAATTCATGAACTCTTAAAGACTATGAAATACGCATGAGCGGAATCACCACACCTGCTCTATTTGTCTTGCTTGAGTAGCCTTGAACATAAGAACACTACTCCAGCCTGCCCTGCTCTCACCCTCAATTCCTGGCTTTTCATCCTCTGTGGAGCAGCCCAGTCCTGCTCATCCCTTGTAGGGACAGCTCATGCAGTCTCAAGACCTGAACTGTACCATGAAGCTGGGCTCTCGGGCAGTGCAGGACCTTGCTCCTTAGCTGGGCCAGCCCCCTTGGCCACAGGCTCCACAGCAAATCTTACTCTCAGCACAACTCTAGGGCTCCAGCCCACTCCTGCTGCTCTATGACATTTCCCAGCTGCTTCAGAAACAGTGTGTTCAGTTTGATTAATTAAAGTTTGGGTAAAATTCAGGTTAATGGAAAACAGTCTTATAATGGAACATGGAAGGCAAACAATATTTTCTTCTGCAAACTTTGTGTATCATATTATTACAACCAGGAATACAGAATATGCACATAAACTGAAATACCAGTTTCTCCAGAACTTGTTGCTGTTGAAAGGAACGGATTGCCATCAGTTGATCCTGATTCATTCCCTTCCATCGATCTGTGATCACACGATGGCTACCAAAGGAACTGACAGCTTGTTCAGGGTTTTCAGAAAGGAAATCTCCTTGAAGAAGGCTGGTAATTTCAGCCATGTCATCCTTCATTTTTTGATACTTTTCCAACTTCTTTCTCTCAGCTACTTCAGCAGCCTGAATTCAGTGAAAGCAAAGAACCAATAGTTTCTCCAAGAGAAATTATTAATTAAGGGATGCAATAAAGTTAGCACATCGTAATAGATTTCTTTCCAACTTGCATACAATTGTCAACAGCATGACATATGAGTACTGTGATCATAGGCGTATTGGCTAACATTGAAAATCTAACAGTATACATATCTTTAATGTTGTCTTATCACATACAGCAAGCAGTTTGGAGAAAAATAATTTTGTTTTGTAAGAAAAGGCAGAATTAAATAAAAAATTATTTTACATTTATCCAGAAGCAAATACCAGTTGATATTTGGAGGCCAGACCATATGGAAGAATTTATAATACAAATTTGCAATCTTGAATCACTAGCCTTCGTATGTGTTACGTATTTAATCTATGTGGAGAGCATAGCTAAGCACGCCAAACAAAAAGACAGGAGATGCCTATGTTATGCCTGAAGATGCAGCCTTGAATTTGTTCCCTTTGCCTAGACAAAATGCAAACTTGAATTGTATTATATGTAGAATTAGATTAGAAATCATAATATACATTTCCTATGGAAATCACTGTTCCTCATGTCAACTGTAAGGTCATAAGGTGGAGTCACCATCCCTGACTGTGTTTAAGAGTAGATTAGATGTGGTGTTGAGGGATATGGTGTAGGGGAGAACTTGTAGAGTAGGGCTGATGGTTGGACTTGATGATCCCAAGGGTCTCTTCCAACCTAAATGACTCTATGATTCTATGATCTCCTATTCAGGGAAAATTTTCTTCTTACAAAACTCCTGAAAGCAAATATGATGATTTTATTTTAATGTGATTACCTTCCAAAGAAGAATTAGACTACCTAAACTAATTTGGAGTCAAACGATAATGCCATGCATCATCCAGTTCCAATCCCATCTCATTCTTCTGTAACATGTAAACTGAACCATCTGGAACAATGCACAATGCCAGCTTCCATCTGAACAGAGGACGGGTAATCTCCTTCTTGCCAGTGCACAAAGAGCACAGGTTGCCAGACCTGTCCCTTCCATATGTAGCTTTAGACATATATCTTTACTACAACAGGTCAGTGGATACCTGCCTCACCAGTTTGCCCAAGATTGTCTCATGATCTGCTCAAAAATCACTGGCTTGAGAATACTCACTTTGCAAGTTAAGTAGAACAGCTCTCTACTTGGCGATTTTCTTAAATCTAACAAATATGTAAGTATGAGGTCGATAAATAAGAGATCCTCTGTGATCACACCCTCTCATTTTCTTAGCACTATCTATAAAGTGTCTTGGAAAGGATTCAAGTCCTGTGCTATATAAAATAAGAACACAACCAGTATACCTACCGCTGTATTGCTAAACAGAGAATTCCCAAGTGTTATTATTCTTACTGCGGAACCTCTTTCCACAACAGTAAGATTCTGCTATAGAATCACAATCACATCACAAGAAGGAAAGAATATATATTCTGCTCAGGACTCTTGGGTAGCCTTCATTTCTCTTACCTACCTGCCAAATTAAAATGTTTGCTACTTATGTGCAAAAGATTTCAGAAGGAATAACTGACAGTTTAAGCTACTAGTAAAAGTCTTCTCATACTAAAGACAAAAGCAATGTTGGTAATTCCTGGTTAACACATACTTAGGTGAGGAAAAACTGGGCACTTATTAAAAAAAATAAATTAGTTTTCTAGACATGACATGCATTTAAAATGCTTACAGTACAGGATCCTTCACCACTGGGAAATATGGTACCATTTAATCACTCTATTGTCCTGCTAATTAATTCCAGAAGAACAAAAAAAAACCATAAGCAATAACCAAGGACTTTATTGCTGACAAGGTAAGTGAAGGACGTTGAACCACTGTCACAGGGGGTGACAACATCAAATCCTGTAATGAAGGCAGGCCGTACTGGACTGAGATATCCTACTTTCAATCATCTGCTGGGATTCTTTACCAATTGACTAACAGATTGACCAAAAAACACCTCTCCAGGAGCACATGACTTACTGGGGTTTGTGCTCGTGATTTTTTGTTTGGTTGTTTTTTTAAAAGGAAAAAAATTACCCTAATTATTTTTTTCCCTAAAGATATTGGCCACCTTAAGGACTACAGATGATGGCCATGGAGATGATTGATCCAAAGCCAAATTCTAGGAAATGTTTTCCTCTCTGAAGATGTATTCCCATATTATACTCTGTCCAAACTACGTTTACTGCCACCTCAGACTGTGCAGTCACTCCTCCCCAAGTCAGATCTAGCAGTCGCTCGTTCTAGTCCAGAGTTCATTTTCTTTTGAATTTGAGAAATTATCTAACATATTGAAGCTTCATGATCGTTAGATCCACTGCAAGAGACACAGCAGAAAAAAAGTGAATGAAACTTAGGGAACAAGAAAAAGGAGTTCTTGTGGCAGTCACTGACAGGTACAGTAGATGCGGGTAGAGCAAAACGCAGTGTCAGACTGCGCCCTCAAGCGGCTACGGCCTTCAAGCTCCCTACTTTCAGAATGCTGAAACTGCTAGAGACTCCTCGTTGATGCATCTGAGGTCAGATACAGAGATTTCTTCTGTGAAGTTCATTCTCAGGCTGAATGCCCTAGCTTTCTCTCTTGGGAAAGAGATGTATAGAAAATCCCTCTGCAACACAGCTTTCTCGAAAGACAACATCACTGAAAGGCCTGGCAACCCACAACCTCTAGTTGACGTGTTTAATAAAGAAATGCAGCAACTGTGCCAGCACATTATTTCAGGGTTAAAAAAAAAAAAAAAAAAAAAAAAGTTTCTCAGCCATGAGCAAATTAAGAAAATGCTTTAAACAGAATTTTGGTCTTAATTAACTACCTTAAAAAAGAAAGAAATTAAAAAGAGCTGCAAGCTGTAACTCCAATCTATACTACACAGCAAGGGATAGTAAGACCTAAGAGGAGACTGTTGTCCCAACCTCCATTATCACGGCCTTATGTTAGAAAAAACAAAGGGCAAGTCTTTTTTTGATACTTAATATGCACACAAGGGAAGTAGAATGTATATGCCCAAACATTAAAAGCCACACCAAACACAAACCTGCCCACCCCAAACCCTGTCACAAAAATCAGAATTTTTTAAATAGAACCAATTGGTATGACAACCGTTATTTGGGATACTACAGCTACTCCAAAGGCACCAGCCACTTAGTTTACTTTTGTGGCTACTTACATGAAATGCTGTTCAGCAGTCATGATTTCAAGCACTAAAAGCCTTTTCAATTACTTTGGGCTACATATAAACAAAATTATGTGCCAAATGTGTAAGTGTTGCTAGAGCTTTTCGGGGCACAAAGACTTGCATGCTTACAGACTTAAAGGAAAAGATACCATACTTAATGTAGGTAATTTAAATATGGCTTATTTTGATGTGAATAAATAAATTTAAGCTAATTCACACTAAATAATAGTTTAACCAAAGTAATAGCATTCATGGAAAGACAGGGAGAACTTTGTAGAGCAGGGGGAGAACTTTGTAGAGTAGGGCTGATGGTGGGACTTGATGATCCCAAGGGTCTCTTCCAACCTGATGATTCGATGTAGCCCTTTGAGCTGTAAGTAGAAGCTGGACGGGAAGAAAAAGACTGTGCAATAAGATAAAGAACTGAAGCATGACAGATAATGGTACTAAGACAGATAAAGGCTTATGTCATGTTTAAATAGGTTCCAAAACATGCTTGGTAAACAACCAAGAGGTACACAAATACCAAGGAGGTAGCCAAAGCGCCAAAACCAGTGGTTCCAGTCAATTAATGTAAGCAATAAAGACACAAAAAGCTCAGGTAGCAATGTTTCCACACAAGCAAAAAGGAAAGCAGGCAGACACAACTAAGATTATCTAGTGGTGGATATAAAAACAGAAGAAAGCATATATAGGAAGCATCTTCATCTTCCTGTACTCCAGTTGACAGACTAGAAGTCCCTGAGACACTGGGGAGTTGTTCCTGCTTCTGTTCAGCAAGCTGAGAATGAGGAGGGAGAATTTTGACAGAGGGTAACTAGAGAGAGGATAGCTAGATCCTTGCATAGGACAAAGTGAATAAATTCTATCTTCCCATAATTGGAACAACCTTGGAAGTTAGCTGTTAAGAAACCTCTGTGAAAACATCATTACTCATTGTACTTTAGCTCATCTTATTTTCCTTCTGTCTCTCCACTATTTTAAAAAACAACATTAATTTACCTGAATTCTATTGAAATCTTTAGTAGCTGCACAAACAGCACGTTTGTTTTCTTCTTCTTTTTGTTGCTGCTCCATAGTCTTTTGGTCAAGTGCAATCCTATTCTTGTCATAAAGGTCATCTAAAGTAGATTTAAATTAAATTTAGTCAATATTCATGGACATGATGGGCCATGTGAACAAGCCACTATAAGACAAAGAGAAAGGAAGGGAGAGAGAGAGGAGCTACAGATACAGTGGACTCAATCACATACCTATTTCCAAATCCTACCAAAGCTTTCATTCTAGGAATGACTCATGTAAGCAGTTTATTACGCAATCAATCTTATCTTAAAAGTTAAAGTTAAAAGGAAAAAGTATGTTAAAATCTGTTATGGAGAAAAAAATATTCATGACAAGTTAGAGAAGAAAAATCAGTATTATTTTGTCTACTCTAGAATAGTAAAGATTGGACAATTTGGTCTGATGAAGTAAACACACCATCTAGCATGCAAAACATGGTTTTTCAGAATGCTCATACTTCGTTTCAGGTGTAAAACAGAAATTAAATCATCAAGTTATTCGATTTCTTAAGTAAGAAATGTAATACATTAGAGCTGGTAAAGTAAGAAATGTTGCGGTATTTCTAGAAGCTGAATACTAAATATACTAGAATACTGCTATGTCAGAGTCTGACACAATAGGCTATACCATAGTTTTGTCAGATACACCAAACTTTCAGAAAAAGCAGATGAAAACCTTATTATCTTCTTTTGTTACCTGAAAATTTTTGATCAGCTAATACATTCTTCCAGTCTTTCTGCTGCTGAAGAGACCACTCTCTTAACTGCTCCTTTTGAAATTTCGTTCTCTGATCATAGTTTAAGTCTTCACCCATAAACTTCTGCAAGCCAGATACAGTACATCGAGGATCATCGTCTGAAAGTCGAGCAGGTTTATCCTTCTTTAGGGCTTGTGGATCAGACAGGTCAAATTC
>VZTM01005718.1:54076-111010 GCA_013400555.1 Jacana jacana | reverse complement strand
TCTGAAATTCAGTGATAGCCTTATTTATGTTTCTGATATCGTTTTTCCGTCGTTCTTCTAACATACATATTATCTTGTCATTTTGCTTCATTTCATTAGCTAGAGGAAAATGAACACAATGAAAATACACTTCTTAGAAGTGCACGTGTATCATGGAAGTGCATATGTATGATGGAAAATAAAAGTTTGAAGACATATGTTCTATTTATTCCTCTTCAAAATTTTATACCTTAGCAAAAAGTATTTTATCTATGAGTACCCACCCAGCAAACACTCTAATATTAGTAATATTTGCTTCTAAATTACTTTCAGGTTTTTTAGGAATCAATTCTGTTGTTAACATTACAATGAAAGATATGGATGTGAAACAAAGACAATGATAAAAATTTGCAGAACTATGAAGTTTCATTTGATTAAACCTTGCGGTAACAAATGAAATGTACTGTATACTAATTCTTCCCATTTACTTGTAGTTTAAAGTTACACTTGAAACACATTGATTTGCCTATGTAGGGGGAAAAAAAAAAAGGCTCCCAATGAAAAGAGTGTAGAGAGTTGTTTCACAGTTCCAATAATTTTTCATACTGTACCACTGCAAGAAATTAACTGTCACTAACAGGTTGTTTAGAGCTTATTGGTTCTTGCTCATTTAATCAAAATGCTGCAATTAATTTAGTTTTAAAGAAAAATAAACAGTCAACAACAAAGAAACCCAAACACCCAGAACTAGTCATTCTAGCCATTTAAATATAATTCACAAGAAAAGATAAATTCCTTTGCTGCCAGACTACACATTGCTTCTGGCAGTTTCCTAGGAGTCAAAGTCTGACAGGTATTCTGCCAGGAAAATCACAAGCAGCAGTAGAAGCAGAGCATGGAAGTTGGCAGCTGCATTCTATCTCTTCTTGAAACCCACAGAGAGCTCAGTCTGTGGGACCTCTTCACATGATATCACAGGAAAGCATTCCAAACACAGAGGGCCGCTGTGGATTTTGAGGCCAGGGGACACAGCTGAAATATTTGTGTGGCTACATGCTCTGACTTGGCAATGGCTCTTACTGCCCTGTTGTAGATGACTCGTGCTTCGAGCAACAATAATCTATAAAGGATTCTAAAGAATCTATATATTATATTGAAGAATTGCCAGATACAACATGAGCTTACTCTACAAGAAAGCAAGAGAACAAATATGTGACTACTATTCTGAAAAGAACAGCATTAAGTAATTCAGTTTTTGTAAATGCTCCCTCATCTTCAGGTCTTTAAACAACGCTATTTGTCAACATTTATTAAAAGAAAACACTGATAATTCTGGCCTATTAAGAATGTATACCAGTTTAATCATGTCAATTTAAGTCTTCAGGTACTGAAGAAAACAGATACTGTACCAGTGCAAATGTATGGACATAAATAGGGCTACACATTACAGTATTCAGTTTGTACATCTGAATCTAGTGAAAAGCCTATAATGGTGCTTATATACATATAAGTATATATATCTTGATTGATAGATTTCTATAGCTAGAGATATATAGCATGATTGAAAGAGAGAGGCTCCGTTTGGAGCTATAAATACAGCAGTTTGAAATACATGAAGGGAAAAACAAAGCAGGAAACAGACGGTAAATTACATGTAACTCTTCACAGTAATATATCAGAGTATCTATGAATGTACCAAGTTCTTCATGTCGTGCTTTTTCAGCTGCTTCTTGAATTTTCCTCTCCTTGACCTGGGCGTCCAATGCATCTTTATCAACCTATTAAAATGAAAAAAAGCAGCTCTTTAAGTGGTACTGTTTGAATGATGAAAAACAGGCATTGTTTCACAGATGTACAAAACAGATATAAAACCACTACCAACAGAATATAACTCTCTATTTAATGTAGGTAATATAAAAAGAAAATCCAGAAACAGAAAAATTCTTGTTTCCTTAATTTTAATAATTACAGGCATATTCTTTGGCCAAATCAGAACAAAACATGACATTTACATGATACATAGAGCTATAAATATATTTTCCACAGAACACATTTTCCCCATTATAGCTGTCACTTTTACTTAGTTTTTTTTCTTGTTTTTCTGCTTTGATTTACATGGCAGGTAAGTATTTTGACAGTCAAGATGGCAGGAAATTGTAGTAGTTCAGGTTTGAAAAAAATATAGAGTATTCAATAAAAGTACATTAAAGAAATAACAGGGAACACAAAGAGATACATGAAGACATCTACAATGAGCTGACCAAAACAATACGTAACAGTCACATCCCTGGACAGGGGTAGCTGAGCAAGGCATAATAGCAGCCACGTACATTTTAAGCAACAGAATTTAGTCCTGTATTTGTCGACAGAAGGCGGAAGAATAATAGGCAGAAGCCTAGATTTTGTTTCTTCTTTTTTTCTTTTACTGATCGAGTTACTTAACATCCTTAAAAGATTTATCAAAAAACAATGACAACTCTTCAAGTATCTGGTAAACTATTTTGATAGTGTAGGTCTAAAAACTATTCAGATCAAGACAGAAAGACCTAAACAGATTATGGCTGAAAACACACACTGTTAATGCTGCAAGGATTACTGACTATACTGATTAGGCAAAGAGGTATATCTATAAGCAAGAGTGAAATCATAAAAAATGCTACAGGGTATCGTTGTCCAAAACCAATGGTTTCACAGGCATACATAGCAACACATTTAGAGGTCTCATTTAGGAAACCAAGCTTTCAATGTAACTATAGGAACCGTTGTTAAGAGAAATTCAATATGACTCCAGGAGTAACTTCTGGCAGTAATATAGGTGAGTCAACGTGAGACTTGTGTGTGTAAATTCAGTTACGCATCAGCTCTCCCCCTTTTGAACAGCTTACACTTGACAAGAAGAGCTCCCTAGAACAATCATTCCTAGTCCCATAAAGCTACAGGTTTAACTCTTAAGTATTAAAATAACAATACCGTACTATAAAGGGTTTGAAGCAGCTAATTTCTAATCTACTTGTATTTATGTATAATAGTTCATATATATACATGGGAAGTAATTTTTCACTTGGACTACTCATCTGAACTCCGGAGAAATTACTGATTTACTGAGGATAAACTCTTAAATCTGTAAGTTAAGAGAGCGGTATCTTTCTTTTCCATTACTCAGATGAGGAAACAGATACAGAAATCTAATAATAAAACTAGTAATAATCAAGGAGAAAAACTAAAACCTCAGTTGCCATTCTGCTTTCCACTCAGTATATTATATCCATGTTTTTAAACTACTCGATCCCTGCTTAATCATTTGTAGTCTAAGTCAAATATCACCTTGATTTTTAAAATTTTTTTAGAGACAGCTGCTCAGCTAAACCAGTGAGAGAGAGACAGAAAGCAAAGAATCTAAAAACCACATCAGAAATATTGATATAGTGTATCTCTGTATAAATTTGTTGACTCTCTTCATGCTTTGGACTTGGCCTAATTTCAACACACAAGAATAGCCTCGTCTGTCAGCATTCATTGTTCAGCCAAGAAATAAGGTACATTGAATGACACTAATCAAAATATTTACAAAGTTTCTCCAATAAGCTCTCCTTCATTTTAGATGTTTGTCTCATAAATGGAGCTATCAAAACGTGTCTGATAGTTCTGCTAAAGTATATAAGAAAGACCCTTAGAAAATGCAGTTCAGTTATTGCTCAATAAAGTACATAGAGATATATCAATTTTCATTAGTTGAGAATGTCTATTTTACATTTTCAGGAAAAAAATCAGACACATGAATTAATTCCACATACGTAAACATGGCCTGATGCATCTGTCATATTTTGCCTGATGCAAACTAGGAACTAACTACAGGATCCCTTTCAGCAACAGATCTCTCACAGCACCGATTCTAGCTTTGAGTGAGAATCGAACAAATGAGAGAAGTATGAGCACAACAGAGAGGTAGAAAGCACTTTTTCACTTACACCCTGACTGCACAAGCTTCTGGCTTACCCCAAAGCAAAGCACAGAATCATGTAACTGTTTTGATTGGAAGAGACCTTTAAGATCAAGTCGAACTCCTAACCTAACACTGCCTAGTCCACCACTAAACCACATCCCTCAGTACATCTACACGTCTTTTAAACACCTCCAGAGATGGTAACTCAACGGCTTCCCTGGGCAGCCTGTTCCAATGCTTGATAACCCCTTCAGTGAAGAAGATTTTCCCTTATATGAAACCTTAACCTCCCCTGGCACAACTTGAGGCTATTTCCTCTTTTCTTATTGCCTGTTACTTGGGAGAAGAGACTGATCGCCACTTTGCTACAACCTCCTTCCAGGTAGTTGTGGAGGTCTCCCCTTAGCCTCCTTTACACCAAACTGAACAACCTAAATTCTCTCAGTTGCTCCTTATAAGACTTGTTCTCTAGACCCCATACCACCTTCATTGTCCTTCTTTGGACATTCTCCAGCACCTCAAAGTCCCTCCTGTAGTAAGGTGCCCAAAACTGGACACAGCACTTGAGGTGTGGCTGCACCAGTGCCAAGTACAGGGAGCTGATCACTTCCGCTGCCCTGCCACCTTACATGCACATTATATTAAGTTAGCTCTTACACAGATATTGAAACCCGGGGCTTGATCTTTTTTACCCCGACTACAGAAAAATGCTATCTTACCTTTGAACCCTACAGCAGTGAGACATAAGCCCCCTTCCGCACTCTCACACACACACACACTCTAGCAACAGCTGCCAATAATAACTGTTGACGATACCTGGAGAATCTCAACCGGCTTTGGCCAGCGCACCTTTCTGAAAGCGCCTTAGCTCTCTACGAGACCCATCCCAGCCTTCTCTCACCGTCTCCCGCCCTTACCCGCAACCGCGCGTGCTGGCAGCCGCTTCTGAGGCGCTGAGGGGGCACGCGCTCCCCGCAGCCCCTGAGGCGGCTACCTCCCGCACATCCCCCCCGCCCCGCCCGAGGTGTCACCCCCACGTCTTTAGACCGGTCTCCTCAGGACGACACATAGGAGCGGGGAACGGGGGACAACAGCCCCATCCCTTCCCGCTCCGGACAGGAGGGCTTGGGCCGCGCCCTCACCCCGATGGTCCGGACTCGCGCGTTGAAGATGCGGCTCTGCCGCTGCAGCTCCCGCTGCCGCCGCCGCTCCAGGGCGGCCGCCTCCTCCCGCAGCTCCCGCTGCAGCCTCAGCCTACTCATGGCCGCCGAAAAGGGTGACCAGCCACTGGGAGCGAAGAGTGCCCAAGCGCGGCTGCCCGCCGGCAGAGCAAACACAGGGGGTCGCTACGGCAACGGGAGCCCCGCCCCTTCCCCCGCCCCTTCCGCGCGGCCAGCGTGATAGGGCCACGTGGCTGGGAGCGTGAGGGTGGTGGCCGTTGCGGGCGCGGTGTCGGCAGCGTCGCTGCCTGCAGAGGGGGAAAGGCTGCCTTGGGGATTTGAGGGACGGGCGAGTTTTTCCCCTCACTCGGGTCAAAAATCCAGTTGTTGGCTATTTAATTCTTGGTCTAGGGGAGTTCACAAGCTTAAGGTCCTTGGCGTCCTCCTCACCCACTGACAAAGGGATGGGCTACCTGAAGCTGCTGGTGATGAAGGACTTCAAGTCATGGCGGGGAGAGCAGGTTATTGGCCCCTTCATGAGGTTCAGCTGCATCATAGGGCCCAATGGATCAGGTAGGAGGCTGGAGGAGGGATCGTCGGGCAGCTGGTGGCCCTGCTTCCTCAGTCAGGATTGAGGTTTCCGTTTGGGGGTCTTTGCCAGGCCTTTTCTGTGAAGGCCAGAGGGCCTGACAGGGAGGAAGTAACAGCCGAGCAGGTGCAGGCCCAAGAACAGGGTCAGCATGGCTGCACTGTGTGGGTGAGGTGTAGAGTTACAGGGCTTTGGAGTCTCCTGGTTTGACATTGCTCCTTAACTGAAAGTATAATAGAGTTTTCCAGCATGAAAGGACAGAGGCAGGGTGGTTGAAGGAACTTCCATTTCTAGTTGTCGTCTTTGTTATTTCTAGCTATTGTAGAACAAGCGGTTTGCCAGCAGCACGCCTTGCCTTTGCTGCTTCAGTTTGTAGTTCAATTTGGACTGAACTACGGTCACATGAAGATGGTTTTCCTTTTATTACTCTGCAAGTAATAAATTACTACTGTAAACTGTAGTGATGAGAAACTACTTATTGATTTGAATCCATGGTATTTGCCATATCAGTCAGTACATGTCTCTGGGGAAGAGTAGCTTTGCAGGATGGTAACTGCTTTATAATTTAGCTCCCAAGAGCCTTCATTTGTAGATGCAATTCCACATTGTTATACTGTGGGTGCTGGAACTTTTAAAATTGATTCATTTCTGAAAGTTCCATTCAACAAATGAGATTTTTACCTTTGATTTGCCAGAGAACAATATGACAGAAGGTGAGGGTTGTCCTAACAAAGAGCCACAATGATCAGCTTAATATTTGGTCTTAATTTTCCCAGTCTGTTAATGATTTAGTTCTTGATTTATATCCTATATTTTTTTTGCTTATCTAATCAAAGTGAGATCTATGAATGTAAATAACCTGCTTAGCATTATTCTCATATTTTTATCATCCTATCCCCACTATTTCATATTGGAAAGTCTCAAAATGATGGATACTTTTTTCAGGTGCTCTTCCAGTTAAATCTGAATGCGTTTTACAGATGCATTTGCGGGGGGAAAAAGAATATTGTGTAATGTCTGAATTGAGTTTTTCATTAATCTGTCTTACCCCCTAGTATTAATCCGTTTTCCCCTTAGTATTGTTACTTTCTGGTATTTTGGAGAATAAGTCAAAATTTTGCCAAAGTAGTAAGGTTGAAGGCAGAAAAGAATTGAGCTGTCAGCAGAAATGCTTAAAACTGAATCCTCTCTTTGCTTTTCCCCTTTAGTGAAGAGGATTTTTGTTGAGGGAGTATGATCAGAGAACTTTGCTGTGGTGAATGGATCTGGGAAAACATTTGTATTTTTTTAGAACACTGGATTTCTAGTTATGATATCATAAGTGCTTATGCAGCAAACCTCACTGACTGCATTATGTAAAGGAAACTACCAAGTAAGGATTATGATCTTGCTTGTTCAGTTTAAGTAATGACCTCTAGATATGCCTGGGATTTAAAAAAAAAAATAATTAAAAAGGTTTAAATAAAATCTGTTTAACAAATCCAGCAATAAATCAGTTTTGTGGGTTTTATTGCAAATAGGCTTATTACCTGCTGCTAGTGTATTACATTTTTTAGAAATTTATTTCTTTATGCAATATTTTTTCTTTAATGAAATACAGAATTAGAAATAGAATTAATAAGGACTTTTGCATTTATGTGTATGTTTTTTAGTTGTAAATTAAATGCCTACTTTCTGCCATGTTAGAGTAATTTTTTAAATATTTTTTTTTAAGGAAAATCTAACATAATGGATGCTGTTAGTTTTGTGATGTGTGAAAAGATATCTAATTTGCGAGTTAAAAATGTTAGAGAACTTATTCACGGAGCACATGTTGGACAACCAGTTTCTTCTACAGCTAGTGTGAAGATAGTGTATTGTGAAGAAGATGCTGAAGAAAAAACATTTGCGAGAGTTATCCGTGGTATGTGCTAGATCCTGTTGCATGTACTTTCTGTTACCTGTTGTATAAAAAGTGGAGACCAACAATATTTGACTTTGAATTTCAGGTATTCTAATATTCTTCTGTATTTGAGTGGTTTAAGCCAATGAGTATTGCAGTACTCCCTCAGTAGCATTTTGACAGCAAGTGTTATAATTGAAAAAACACACTGGGGCAAAGTTAAAAATTAAAGAAGTGATATGTTTTTTGCTTCATACTTTGATCTGTAGATTTTTCACTTGGAGTATGTAGAAGTGGTGTAGGCTCTAGAAAATGGGATCTGACACCTTGCTGCCGGCACAGGCATTTATGCGTCTGTCAATACATTTTGGAAGTGTGCAACTAGAATTTTCATACAGAAAAATGAATTCAATGAAGTGACTAAGGGAGTGATTGAAATCTATTTTCTTCTTTGAGGAAATTGCTCAGTTAAATTATTCAGCTAGTTTGGTTCTTTCCCTATGGATTTTGTGGCTTAGCTGGTTTTAGTAATTTTCTTTTTCTTTTCTGCTTCAGGTAGTTGTACTGAATTTCTTTTCAATGATAAGTCTGTCAGCCGATCTACTTACATATCTGAGCTGGAAAAAATAGGCATACTTGTCAAAGCTAGGAATTGTCTTATTTTTCAGGTGAGAATTTAAGGTACTTCATGAAGTAAAGCGGGGGGGGGAAAGCACCACCTGTTTTATAGGAGTACACAGTTACCTGTTTGACAGAAAAGAGGGTATCTTAGCTAATTTCAAGCCAATGTGACCTCAGCCATGAATTATAAGACTGCAAAATGCAAGTAATGGGATTTGTGTGAACATGAGTGAACTAGTAAGAAGTTTATCTGGAAGTAATTGAGTATAAATGTTTAGTTTATTAAATTCTAGGAATGTGATAAATTGGAAATTATACTTTCATTCAGTTCCTTTAAGGAGGCTAGTGCTGCTTAATTTTGTCATTCTTACACTGCTCACTGATTTGTGCAGTTGAATTAGTGTGAAGGTGTTCTTCATAGACCTTATCTGACATTCTAAGTTCTTTAGTGATGTCATTTAATTAGGTGAGGTGGCTGGGTGATAATTCTTTTGGTACAAAACTTTCTTGGGTTTGAATCTAGAAGTATTTGTATCCAATTTTGTTAAATATGTATAGCAGGATAAATCTGTACTGTATGATCTTACAGCTGCAATTCATCATTAGACAATGTAATGACCTACAGTGCTGCAGTTTTTTAGGGTTTGTTTTTTGCAATTGTGTTTTAGGGCACAGTAGAATCAATTGCAATGAAGAAGCCGAAGGAGAGGACTCAACTTTTTGAACAGATCAGTAATTCATGGACATATGCTGAAGACTATGCACAAAAAAAGAAAAAAATGCAGCAAGCAGAAGATGATGCTCAATTTAACTATAACAAGAAAAAAAGTGTTGCGGCAGAACGCAAACAAGCAAAGATAGAGAAAGAGGAGGTAACTTAAAAGTCCCATTTTTTCCCATGTTAAGGTCTCGGATTTTGCATATTTTATGAACTTAAATAATGGCTTTCTTAAAAAATAAACATTAACCAGCTTATGTTGTTTTTCATCTAGTGTGTTTTTCAGTATGGTATAATATATAATATAGTATAATGTAAAAGGATAGAGGAATACATATAATAAATGGAAGCATAGATTTGCCAGAATAATTAAAGTATTAACTTAACATGTTTAAGTTTAGTGCACATTACTGGAATTATAGCTACTGGTATATCATCCTAGACAATTTTGGACTTGAAATTAGACTGCTAGTGATAAAAAAATCCTTTTTATAAACCATAAGTAAAATTTTCATGTGGGTAGGCAGAACGATACCAGATGCTTCTCAAGGAACTGGATGAAGAAAGGATAGAGCTGAAGCTTTTCCGGCTTTATCACAATGAAAAAAACATTGACTCTCTGAAAAAAACTTTGGATGAAAAGAACATGGAGGCTAGCATCAAGAAAGAGTCTCTTTCTACAGCAGAAGATGCATTTAGAGCCAAGAAAAAAGAGCTTGGTGTACTGAACAGAGACCAACAGCACATGGAAAAAGAAATGAAGTAGGTTTTCCAATCAGATTCTCTGAAGGTTGAGTTAAAGCCTAGTCTGCACTGGGAATGGGTGATATCCCAATGCTATGGAAGTCAGTTTGTAGCAGTTTACTAAAGCAATATCTAGACATTGATTTCACCTCCACCACCACACCTAGGTTGCTGATAATTTCATTATATAAAGATCTGTTTTCTATCAATTTTATTTAAAGGTTGTGCTTCACTTATGTTTCTATTTTCAGCGGGTAGTAAAAAAAAAAAAAGATCTTGGGTATGTAACTTTGCAGTGGACAAGTAATTATTTGCTTGTGTGTATGTTTGGGAGGGGGTTATTCTCTCTGTTTTCTTTTGGTGTGATTTTATTGCTTTGGATGTGCTTGGTGGTTGGTTGGGGCTTTGGTTTGTTTTGGGGTTGGTTGGTGGGGTTTTTGTGTGCTTTTCAGGTGAGGTTGTGTGATTAATTTTTTTTAAATTTTTTTTTTTTTTTTTTTCCAGGGCTCNGAGACCCCTCTATATAAAAGCAAAGGAAAACACTTCCTACCAAATCAAGAAAGTAGAAATGTCTAAAAAATCTCTAAGGGACAAGGAGAAATCCTGTGATAAGGAAAAGCGGAACATAAAGGAGCTAGAGACAGAGTTGAATGATATTGAGAAGGCATGGAGAGCATTTGAGAAGAAAACGAAGGAAGAAATACTTCAGAGAGCAGCACGTATTGAGCTGGGAGATAGCCAGGTGAATTGGGAAGTCAGAAAGTACTGTTTACCAGTGAAGTCCAAAAATCCTCCGATGACAGAGGAACCATTCTTTCACCAATAGCCTGTAATTTCTGTTAGCTTTTTCTCATATCTTATCTCATACTGCTGCCAGCTGAGGTACAGGAATAATTGTCTTCAATTAGGGAAAAAAAAAGAATCCAACAAAAAAGCAAACAAGGATTGGTGGTATACATACCATCTACTGTGGCTCAGAATCTAAAACTTAGGTAGTTCACTTGTGAGCTATTTTAAGTTACTTTATAAGGAAAGGACTGCATCACTCTACAGTAAATTTATATTTGAAGAGCCTATCATTACAACCAGAAACCCTTTTAAAACTTAGTGCTAGCTTTTTTCTTCCTTAATATAGCATCTGATCAATTAATGAGGTACCTGCAGGGCTGTTCTCTTAGTTTGTGAATCTTCCTACGCTGCACTCCAGAAGCATCTGGTCAGTTAGTCATAATGATGCAGCATTGTTTAGAATGCTGTTTTATAAGTTCATCTAAAAAACCATATGAGAATGCTGTAATTTTCGGTACCAAAACCTTCACTAATTTTGGGTTGTGCAAAAGCTTGGTGTTAACCTTAGGATTAACTGTAAAGTACTGTAAACTTTAGAACTTTCCTGAAAAAATAAGTCATTAGAAGTTTGAAACAAGAACGAAGACGAGAACTATTAGTGTAAGCTTTGAGTTGAATCATTCTCTAGTATGATGTAATTTCTGGCAATGCAATTAGCAACTGGAAGGGTCTTCTGGAGGACTCAGTGATTTTCATAATTCTAGTTATGATCAGGTAACAATTATTAATTGAGGCTGTAACAACATGAGTCTTCCCAGTTTTGATGGAGTGAATTATTTTTATATGTTTTCATTTGTCCAGCTGGAGCGCTATAAAGAACTAAAGGAAATATCAAGAAAGAAAGTAGCTACACTAACCCAGCAGCTAGAAAAACTTCATTGGGAAGACAAAGGGGATCAAGAAAGGCTGAAACTTAATTGGAGGAAGAAAAAAGAAGTTGAGGTATTTGTGTCAAGCTAGAGTCGTGTTTTAAGGAGAAAAATGTTTCTCTACCTCCCTCTGGTATAAGTGTCTATAGAAAGTGTGTTCAGTGATTTGACATAAACAAATCCTCAGCAAAGAAGGTACATTGCAGGTGTTAATTCAGTTTTCATATTGCAGCACATCTAGCAAATGCCTGCGAATGGTTCAGAGCATGGTTGCCTGGGCCCACGCTGAAGATGTGGTTTTGAAAGCTTTAGCTCTAATATTTCACAGTTACTCAGAACATACGCTTAGCTGTAATCAGTCCCTGTTTTTATAAGTGCAGTGTTTCTTTCTGAGATGTCCTGCTGTTGTTGTCTATGACACTTTTTTTTAAGGTTCATCTTGATTACAGAAACATTCTTGCTGAGATGTTTTAAGGCTGCTTGTATATTATTGTGTCGTAGTTGGAAAAATCTCCTTGGTGTCCACTCTTCTATTGCACTTCATGGTCAGGGTGTTTGCTGTGCATACACATCATTGCTGTCATTTTCTGTCTGATTTCTTTTATTGTTGCAGATCCAAAAATGTGATAGTAAAATACCTAAATTTTTCCTTATGGCTTGGTTATTCAGCTGACAATCTGTTATCTTCTAGAAACCTGGCCCTGTTAAGTGTTTTGGGTTTGTAACTTTTTTTTTTTACCTTTTTTTTTTTTTTCCCCAAAAACTATGCTAACCTTGAAGTTTTGTCACTTACTAAGAAGATAAAGAGGCATTATAGATTTCTTCACCATTTACTTATAGAGTCAAAGTTTAGAGGAAACCTTTTTTATGTTCAGAAAACTGAAAAATCTATCAGATAAAACAATACCAGTTCTACAGTTCCTAACACCTCATGTACATATGCACTTGCTTGTATGGAAATGCCTGTATTTTACTGTATATGAAGGTGTAGAGTTATCCTTGCCACAATGTCTAAGTTAATCCTACATCCATTTGCTCTTGGTACAATACTACTTTCCCTTTGTAAAGTCCAAGTTACCAGGAAAACCTAATGGGTATGTAAAAGTGAAACTCATTCTATTGTACTTCTAAAACTCTCCAAGTCCCATTGTACTATTGAGAGGGAGTATAGGGATACTTGAGAATTCATAAACATGCATCTGACCATTTAGTTGGCACTGCTTACCTGCACTACTGATGCTTGGTGATCACTCTTCATAATTCAGGGTGCTAGTGGCCACATATAACATGCTGTGTCCAATTCTGGCCTGATAAACCCTAAAAAAAAAAAAAAAGATACTGGCATGCTGGAGTGAGTTCAGCAGGGAGCCACCAAGCTGGCTGGGAGTGGCACACCTGGTTTATGAGGAAAGGCTGAGAGAACTGGATCCGTTCAGCCTGGAGAAGGAGAGGTCACCTTATTGCTGACTGCAGTGACCTAATGGGAGGGGATGAATAACACAGTGCCACATGCTTTTTACAAGTGCACAGTGATAGGATGGTGGACAGCAAGCATAACTTGGCAGGAAATTCCAAATGGCTTTTAGGTAAGCTATTTCATTTCAAAGATTGTCAAATGTGGAAGTGGGCACACAAAGAGGTTGTGGACTCTCCATCCCTAGGGCTAGTCACAAGGATTTCAGATGTTAAATTAAGGTTTAATAAAATGCGTAGGTACCAATGATATTTTTTTTTCTTTCATTTGCTTCAGTTAATTTTATTCAGTTTGAGCAGTTGAAAATACCTGTTTCACCATTTGGGTTTTTAGTACAATGCTTTTGTGTCAGGTTGGAAGTTCTAATTCTAACTAAAACTGGAAGGTAGTCAACTTTTTCATCTGTCCTGAGGAAAACACTCCTGTTGCTCTCAGCCAATGAAAAGTGCTTTTTTTTGTTTTAACACCTGTAACCTCCTAACACTATGTTTAAAGTTGTTTTATGTGATGGTGTCGTGATTCTTTGTGCTGAAGATGTTTTTTTCTGAATTGTTGCCAAACATGAAAAATGCAGTGATGGCCTTGATAAAATAACTTTCCTTTATCATTCATGGTACAATTCAGCATCTACGCTTGAAAAAGAGATGCTATTACTTCAGCATGAAATACCAACAAAGCAGCTAAGATCACTCTTGGTACTTCCTCTGAATTAAGAGCTTTGTATCTTGCTATAAAAACGTCAATTTCCTCTGGTTTGCTTTTAACACCTTCTGTATGTGATTGCATAGGAAAACATAAAACAGACTGTGGAAAGGATAGAGGAGCATAAAAAACGAATAGAGAAGTTGGAAGAATATGCCAAGATATGCACGTATGTTAAAAAATATTAAAAGCTAATTGGATTTCTTGCATATTATGTGTTTTCAAATTAATATAGCAGGTTTCTAATTCTTTTCTATTTCAAATTTTAGTAAAAATTAGAATTCTTACTAATTATAATTAGTAATGCAGTTACTTGAGCTATCAAAATTAAAATAAGTATAATGATTCATCCATGTTTTGTTTGAAACAAGTTTTGTAATTGCTTCTAATTTCTTGTAGGTGTACAAATGAATGTCACTAGAGGTAGAGTATGAGTCTATTAGTGTACAAATTATGGGTGAGAGAACAGGGCAGTTCTGTAATTGTGCTGCCCTAGGATGCAGTTAATATTTACGTTGGGTATTAAGAGCACAGTTGAATTCTTGCTTCCTGGATCTTGTCTTCTATCAAATTTTTACTCTTCATGAGATAAAGCATATAAACCCTCCATTGAGCAACCTGAAATAACTTAGACATTTGCCTGTGTTTTGTGCAGGAAATTAGATTTGGTGATCTCCAGAGATTTTTTTTTTTTCCTCAGCTTGTCTTTTCCTAAGCATCTCAAGTGTTTCCCAACCTGTCTTTTCCTATGTGTGTAACATGTGCTTTGGCTAAATGCTGCCTGTGTACTGAAGAAAGGTCTGGATTGACAGGGAGCAGCAGACCCATTTTAATTAAGTAGTTGTAGTAGAGTGCGGTAGAGCCTTACTGACTTTGGTAAGTGCATGAAGTTGTAACTTTGCAAAAGATTTCTCAGTCCTTAGTTTTACAATATCAGACCTTTTCTTGATGGAGGATAAAATAGTATGGGTGTGTGTTACACAGCTAAGAACTTCCACTTGAACTCAATTTTGAAAAATATTTTAAAATATTTTAAAAATGGCTTAGGCTATAGAGAGCAACTTGTGGAAGAAGTAGCTTCTTACAGATACATAAAATGATTTTCGTAGTCTGTGACCATAGAATGACTAAATGTGTAAGCTAAAAGCTTGCATAAATGAAATAGTAAATTGCTTTCCTATTTTGTCTTCCATTCAAAGTGAATCATTAGCAGAGAAAAAACAGCAAGAGGAAGTGCTAACTAAGGAAATCGAAAATTCAACAGTACGAATGGCTGAAGTGAATGAAGAATTGAACAAAATCGTTGGTGAACTGCAGAATGCCAGAATTGATTACCATGAAGGAAGTCGTCAGCAAATGAAAGCAGAGATACTGGAGAGTCTCAAAAGACTATATCCGGATTCCGTGGTAATTGAATGGCCTAATTTCAATGCCTTATTTTGAATTAAGAAATTAAGAGTTTTGCCTTAGACTGGGTATGCAACTAGAGTAAATTGACTGTCTTGAATATTATTTGGAATTTTATGCTTGCTTGCTTGAGCGTACTTGGTGAAATAGTATTACTGAAAGAATGGTAGCATATACTGCTGTTTTTCATAGGTTTCACAAATAGATTACTCTTACATCAAAGTATGCTTTTGATCTGCTTTGTGATTTTCACAGTGTTTTGATATACTTACTTTCTCTTTTGGCTTTAAATTTCTTCTGTCCTCAAACGTAGTGTTGACTTACTTATTCTGAACAAATGAACAGGAAATTTATCTGTGAGACCACTTATTCCAGAAAGAATCCTTCTTCTGAAGGACAATGTTTCTTAGGTGCATGAGTTTGTCTTGGGTTTTTTATGTTACCAAATGGTCCATGTTTCCTTATTAGTTGCCATATTTTACTTAATGCATTACTGAAGAGTATTTTAAGTACTAATTCTGAATTGTCAGGAGGCATAGATTGGTTTATGATGTTTATTGATACACATGTTTTTCTATCTCGTTTTGCTCACTCTTTGTATTCTATCCTTATTTGACAAGAACCGGGTCAGACTGGCGATACCTTGCTGGCTTAAGGAAGAGCTGGTGGTCAGATGTTCTCTGTCATTTTCCTTCAGGAGCTGCAAGTTTAAGAGTACTTACAAACGTGATGGTTTCTAACAAATGAAAACTAGATAAGTTGAATTGGTTACATAAATTATGCTGTCACAGAAAGTCTTAACGATACCTGCTTCAACACCAGCATATGAGGCAACAGAGCTGTTTCTCAGCTGCTCCTTGCGCTCTGGTGTACTAATTCCAGATTACTGAGCAACACACATCTGTCTCAGGATGGAGGGCTCATAACAGATTTCAATTTCATGTAGCCCTTTAAGTACTCAGGCAGAGCTGTGAAGAAATCTTGATCTCTTGATTTCATAGGCAAAAAATGACGTACTGTTTCTAAACGCTTCATTGCATTTTAAGCTTCTCTTCTGTTAAAACATTCTTGTAATGATCAGTGAACATTCCAGTTAATGGAATAGCCATAGAGCGATGTGATTGCTGCTGTATGGGTGACGTGCATTTTCATGGGTTTGTCTGATCAACAAAGAGGATTTTGGAGCTGATTACAGTTTTTACAAATTAATATTTAAAGTGGCATTCCTGCACTTCTTGTTTTAATTGGCAAGATTGCTATTGTTACAGATTCGTTTGGGCTGTCAATATTTGTTTTTGTAGAAATCTGGCATTCCATCTGGACTTAAATGCCTGTGCCTCAACTGAAAGTATATAGATCCTCTATGCAGCCTTGCATGTCTGAAACATTTTGTGTCTGAGCTGCAGGTAGAAACATCAAGTAGATGGCACTAAGAAAACCAGGAAACTGAGAAAGACCTTTGTGGTGTTGGGCGTTATCCTCGCTTCTGCTGATTTTCAGAAAAGGGAGAACATTTGTCAGGAGAAGGGTAGGAAAGTAGATCATAACAGGATGCGATTTGATCTGCTGGTAACTTTCTCAATTGCATAATTCCTGAGATAATACTGTGGATGACCTGTCACATACAGCTCTTGCCACTTGTCTTCAGGTTTTCATTTGTTTAAATTTGAAAAAGCTAAAACTGCAGATATGCAAGAGGAGACCAGTAAATATATGTCAACAAGCTGAAAAAATTTTCTTCCATAAATTTACAGGTTATAATGTTCAGAATGTGCATTACTTGCTCTAGTCATTCAGGGAAAAGTCAACTGTATCTACGATTACAGAAATGGAACAAAAGACCTTTAGGGAGCATATACTGCAAAGAAGTAATTAGCTTTATCTGTGGAGGTGTTATTTCAATATATGGCAAAACAGGCTTGATTATTTGGACTATGCAGTACAAGCAAAGCAGTTTTTCTTCTGTTCATGCTACTAAAGTAAGCTAAAGATACTCCTTTTTCGGGCTGAAACTGGAATACTGTCTTTTTTGCTACAGTTAGCAGTTCTATTTAAGACGTTATTGCTATTCAAAGGTTCTGTTGTGGATTAGATACTTCCTTTATCTACAAAAAGATGCTTGGCTAACATAGCTATTGTCATTCTTCTAGAAGTGTATGCTAGAGATTCAGAGTAAAACGTTGAGATGTATGACTGTAAACTCAAGCAAAAAAACTTAAATTCCTTCAGATTTTAGAGCCATACTTTTGCTATTTGGTTTGACTGCTACAATTTCTGGTTTTTTTTCTGATGTACAGCCATTGTAAGAGAGTGCAGCTGGTCAATAGGTGGCACATTTTCCTCTTAATCCTTCAGTACCTTCTATGCAGAAGTACCATTTGATATCTAATAGCATATTACTATTTCTCTGTGGTTTTATCTTCAGTTTGGAAGACTGCTTGACCTGTGTCATCCTATTCATAAAAAGTACCAGCTTGCTGTTACCAAGGTATTCAGCAAATACATGACTGCTATTGTTGTTGCCACTGAAAAAACGGCAAGAGATTGCATTCGATTCCTAAAACAAGAACGAGCTGAACCTGAAACCTTCCTTGCTTTGGATTACCTCGATGTAAGTATGTTTTTCTTTTTCCTGTCATCAGCAAGTTAATATGCTTGTAAATCTTGGCTCATTTAAGCTTGACTAAAATATACCTAAGTGTGAAGGCAAAGCACTTAAGAGGTGACTTTCATGACATTCCTGTTGTCTTGTTTCTCCAGTCTGCCAAGGTCCTTCTGGATGGCAGCTTGACCATCTGGCCATTCCTCCCAGTTTGGTGTCATCAGCAGACTTGCTGAGTGTACACTCTCCTCCATCATTCAGATAATTGAGGAAGATGTTAAACAGGATTGGTCCCAGTGTTGAAAATGGGTAGTTACTAGCGTCCAACTGGATTTTGTGCCACTAGTCACTATTCTGTGGACCTGTCAGTTCATCCAGTTTTCAGTCCACCTTACTGTCTGTTCATCCAACCCGTATTTTATCTGCTTCTCTACAAGGATTTTACGAGAAACGGTGTTGAAAGACTGAAGTTAGACAGTATTTACTGCTCTCCCCTCATCTACCAGGCCAGTATTTTATTGTAGAAGGCTGTCACATTAGTCAAACATGACCAACTTGGTGAATCCATGCTGACTGCTCCTCCAAGACTTTCTTGTCATTCATGTGGCTGGAAATCATAGAATCATTTAGGTTGGAAGAGACCCCTGGGATCACTGAGTCCAACCATCAGCCCTACTCTACAAAGTTCTCCCCTACACCCTANACTATTCTTTATGCAAGCCAGGATGCCATTGGCCTTCTTAGCCACTTGGGCACACTGCTGGCTCATTCAGTTGCTTGTCGACCAGCACTTCCAGGTTCTTTTCTGCCAGGCAGCTCTCCAGCCACAATTCCCCAGGCCTGTAGCGATGCATGGGGCTGTTGTGGCCCAAGTGCAGGACCTGGCACTTGGCCTCGTTGAAGGCCATGCCACATTGGTCCATTGATCCAGTCTATCCAATTCCCTCTGTAGAGCTTTCCTGCCCTCATGCAGATCAACACTTCTGCTTAACTTAATGTCACCTGAGAACTTACTGATGATATGCCGTATACCCTTATCAAGATCATCAATAAAGACGTTAAACAGAAATGGCCCCAATACTGAGCCCTGAGGAACACCACTTGTGACTGGCCACCAGCTGGATTTAACTCTGAACACCACTCTTTGGGACTGTCCATCCAGCCAGTGTTTGATCCAGGAGATAGTACGCTCATCCAGGCCATGAGCAGCCAGCTTTTCCGTGAGAATTCTTTGGGGACAGTGTCAAATGCTTTTTGAAAGTCCACGTATACAATATCCACAGCCTTGCCCTCATCCAATAATCAGGTCATCTTGTCATAGAAGATTGTGTTCATCAAGCAGGACCTGCAGGACCAGAAACCCATGCTGACTAGGCCTGATCCCCTGGTTGTCCATTGTATAGCTAGCGATAGCACTCAAAATGATCTGCTCTGTGACCTTCCCACGTATTGAGGTCAGATCCTGTAGTTCCATGTGTCTTCTTTGTTGCTCCCTTTTGAACACAGGAGTAACACTTGGGGTTTTTTCCAGTCCTTAGGTACCTCTTCTGGTTGCTGTGATCATTTCAACGTTACTGAGAGTGACCTTGCAATGACTTCAGTCAGCTTCTTCAGCACTGGTGGTTGCATCCTGTCAGGGCCCATGCATTTATGAATGTCCAGTTTGCTCAAGCGTTCCCTGACTTGATTCCCTTCCATCAAGGGTATATCTTCCTTGTTCCGTACTCTTACTCTGGCATCTGGAACTTGGGATTCCCACAGGCCAGTCTTGCTAGTAAAGACGGAAGTGAAGAAGGAATTTGGTACCTCAGTCCCTTCCATAGCCTGTAACACCAGATCCCCTGCCTTGTTCAGCCCAGGCCCCCATTTTCTTTAGCCTTCCTTTCCTGACCTATATAGTTAGAGAAACCATTTCTTTAATGTTCATTACCAGATTCAATTCAGTTGGGCTTTGGCTTTCTTAACTCCTTATTTGTATGCTTGGACAGTGCCTCTCTATTACTCCCAGGGTGCCTGTCCCTGCTTCCACCACCTGAATACTTCCTTTTTGTGTTTGAGTTTTGCCAGGTGATCCTTGTTTATTTGTGCAGGCCTTCTGGCATTTTTGCCTGACTTTCTGCTCATTAGGATGATAGCTCTTAAGGTTGGAGGAGGTGATCCTTGAATATTAACCAGCATTCATGCACTCCTCTTTGTTCTGGGGATTTATTCTGTGGGACTCTATTGAGCAGATGTCTGAAGAGGCTGAAGTCAGCTCTCCTGAAGTCCAGGGCTGTGAGCTTTGCCCTGGTCCCTCCTCTCAAGATCCTGAACTCTCTTATCTCATGGTCACTGCAGCTACGGCTGCCTTTGACCTTACCGTCCCCAGCAAACCTTTTCTTGTTGGTGACTATGACATCTAGCAGAGCACCTCTCCTCATCGGCTTCTCTATCACTCGGATGAGGAAATTATTATTGATGCTTTCCATCAAACCACCTGGGTTGCTTATGGCCTGCTGTGTTGCCCCTGTAGTAGTTGCTGGGGTGGTTCAGGTCCCCCATGAGGACCAGGGTCTGTGAATGTGATGCTGCTTGTAGCTGTCCATAGAAGGCTACATCCACTTGTTCTTCCTGGTCAGGCGGCCTGTAGTAGACACCCAAAACAGCTTTAGCTTTACCTGTTTTTTCTTCAGTCCTTACCCATGAGCTCTCAATTGGCTCATCACCCTTCTCCAGGCAGAGCTCTGTGTGTTCCAGCTGTTCTGTCACATAAAGGGCAATTCCACCTCCTCGTTTGCCCAGCCTGTCCTTCTTGAAGAGCCCTATCCCTCTGTAGCAGCACTCCAATTGTGGGAGCAATCCCACCGTGTCTCCAAGAAGATTGTAGCCCTGCAACTGCACACAGATCTTTTATCTCATTTATTCCCTTTGCTACATGTGTTTGTATTTCATGCACATTGAAATAGGTTATGCAGATTTAATGACTATAGCATATACAGACTATGAAAACCAGATCTGCTTCTAGTCCTGTAGCAACTGAGACCTCCATTCTGTTGATTTGCACATCCTGTCCCCAGACCGCTCAGCTTTGGACCTGCTTCGCTATTACAACGTGGGTTCTAAACGCTACTTATTTGCTTTACAGGTTAAACCAATCAATGAAAAGTTGAGAGAGATAAAAGGAGTTAAAATGATGGTGGATGTTGTACAAACTCCATTTGCTCCACTGAAAAAAGTGATTCAGTTTGTGAGTGGGAATAGCTTGATCTGTGAAACAGTGAAAGAAGCAAAACAAGTAGCATTTGACGGACCAGTGAGGTTGAAAGTAAGAAGCTGAATTTTTTTTGCATGTGTTTTTTGTTGCAGTTATGTTTGTTGCCATTTCAATAATTCTTCTGTAAACATCTCATCAAGTATTGCGGATAAAGACAGATTACTACTACGCTGTCTAGTCTGATCCCACATGAATAATCCCAGATAGTTTGTGTAGTTGTATTTTCCTCTGTATGGTAGTATGTTTAAGTCATTTCTTGGGAAAAGGAGGCAAATTGGAAGGTAGACAGTGTCCAAATATGTTTCTTGGTATGGCGCTTTTGATGAAGAGGAGGAGGAAGGAGGGATAATCCTGTTCCTAAAACTGTCATTTCAGAAATAAAAACTTCCTTGTAATAGCTTTTCCATGAAGAATTGCTTTCAAAAAGTCTTTCTGTATCTGACAGAATCTCTGAGTTGTAGATGTAGACTTTGAGGACTGGAAGCAGCTCTGTCTCTTCCTGGAGTTCTTTCTTCTTATCCACATCTCTGCTGCTGTCAGTCTGTAGAACCCTTTTATGCACTTATTAAGCCCTTTAAAATCATAATTAAAACAGCTTCAAGGTGAAGGTGGGTACAAAATCATGCTTGGAATCCATTTGTGTGAGCTGATGATGCAGGCAGGATGCAGGAACAACCACAGAGCCACAGATAAATGGCGAAGCACTAATTTAATCTTGGTACCTCACTGAATCTCTGGCACAGCACCTCGGCAGAGGCAGGGGATGCAGGTGCTGCAGAGTGAGAGATGGACCCTATTAGCAAGAGAGCCCTTGTTAGGAAGGGAGTAAGAGAGCGAGAGCGCTCATACTTGGTGTTCGGGCCCTGCATTTCAAGGATTCTGGCAGGCAGAGTTTTCTGCTGTGCCTTCATCTCTTCAGCAGCAGGGTATGTACAGTAAGGTGACCCTGAGTCCATCCCAGGCCTACATTAGGGTCTGAGTGCAGATGTTCTACTTGCTGAGCACACAAAGTAAACAACAATTAGTGTGATATGTGTGTTTCCCAGCACCCGGCATGCGGGTCACTTGAGCATGTTTACAGTCCTCTTCACCAGTCTTCTGTTGCTTCCCCACACCAGATAAGTTGCAGAAACACCCACACTCCCTACTAAAATTTACACTTTCTGTTTACAGTCACGATGTTTTCTTTCACTCCATTATCACATTGCTTGGCTTGCTCTTTCGAGCCAGATGTAACCTACCAAGCCAGTGCATACACAGATGTCTTACTAATTCCCTAGATACAAGGAAATTATACAGTTTCACTTCCTTTTCTGATCAAGTTGCATTAATACCGAAATATGACCAGTGCCAAGGAACGGCAGACTTTTTTTGTCGCTTTGTGCATCTCATCGGGTTTGGAACAGGGGAAAAAAAAATTGGAGTCCAATTAAAAATGTGATTGTCACTAACTACTGTATCTCGGTGCAGTAGCTTGTAGGGTATATTGGCTGCTCTGTATTCAGATTTAATTGTTTTTCTTAATTCCAGACAGTAGCTCTTGATGGAACTTTATTTTTGAAATCTGGAGTGATTTCTGGTGGATCAAGTGATTTAAGATTTAAAGCTAGATGTTGGGATGATAAAGAAATTAATAAAATGAAAGAAAAAAGAGATAGCTTGATCACTGAGTTAAAGGTAGGTCTCTTAAAAAGCACTTAAAACTTTTACTCTTTTATGCCTCTTGCAGTTATCTAATTTAATTCAGCTGTGGGGGGACATTTTCTAACAAGGTGATTTGCAAAACTTGTACAAGATGCAGACAGGACATAATAGCTCTTTATACTCTTAGTTAATTATAATGAACTATGAGTCTCTGTCCTTGGCTGTTAGGTTGGTTCACATATCACAAAGGTGAAGAATCAGGGCAATACTGTTGATAGAAGTTTCTTCAAGGAGAAAGTACCTGAAGACTTAGAGTGAAAAAGATGATACGTTTTGTCAATATGAAAATACTTGCATGGACCAAAGCCTGTCCATGCAAAACGCTTTGTTGTACCTCTAGTTATTTTGTAGGAGGGATAGAGTAGGAATTAAGGAGTATGCAAGCACGTGCTTTCTTTTGAGAAATAAATCTGTTACAAGATGACTACTCAATATGACGAATGCTGTCAGCATTTACATTAAACAAGGCCTGTGTCATTGAAACTAGCTTTAGGCAGTACATGAATCTGAACAATAAGGAATTTCCAAATAAGCCACCTTTTTTTAAAAATGCTTTTCCTCTCTCCCCTAATATTTTTCTAGGACTTAATGAAGATCAAACGTAAGGAGACTGACTTGAAGCAGTTGCATGCTCAATTGCATGGGACTCAGACACGACTTAAATATTCACAGAGTGAATTAGAGGTTATTAAAAAGAAACAGCTCGCTAATCTCTACACGGTATAGTACTGAGCCTTTACAGTTTTCATGTTTAATAATTCTGGGTTATTTTACCTGAGCTGTAATTACAGGTGAAGTAAATACTACTTCCACACATAGTTATGTTTTTATTTAATTCGGTTTAAACTGAGGAATTAATAAAATATATACAAATTAATTTACATGAGGCTTTTTCTGTTTTAGATTTTAAATTTGAATTTCTGGTGAGCTTGCTTTATCATTTAGTAACCTTCAGAAGTCTTGAAGTCAAAATACACTGTAAATAATACTTAAAACTAATCATTGTATGCGAATCAGTAATAACTGAGTGGCATTTGAGAAAAAATACTTAATGTTCTTAATTGCAAAAATACAGTTAATCTGGTACAGAACTGACTCTTAATTTGTAGAAAGCTGACCTTTCTATTAAGAAAAATTGACAGCTTTTTTCCTTTCTATCTAGGAAAAATCGAAACTTGAAAGCGAGTTGGTAAATACTGAGTCTCAGCATGCTATGTTGAATGAGGGAGTAGCACGAAGAAAAGAAAAAATAGAAGAATTTCAGAAAAAAATTACTGAGGTAATACCTTTTGTCATAGTCGTATATAACAGCTTATGCTAATATACTACAAAAATTTCCTTCTGTTCCTGTTAATTTTTAGAAGTTGAACAACTTCTAAGTTTGTAAACTACTTTGTTGGCAAGTGTTACATGTTACTCCAGCACTCTTCCTACATTCTTTACCTTTCTTTCCAAGGTAACTAGGAACAGAAATGCACTTAGATGTTAGTATGTATGTATCATAGTTTTGCAAAACAATTTCCTTAAAATCAAAATTCTGTAACTTCTACGTGCCAAACACCAACTCAGCCAACCAAATCTATCTTTCTTCAATATTAGTTGAGTCTTTCCTTAATGTATGCACTGTGATTTTATTTGACATATGAGAAAATTTTGGGGTTTGAGGAAGATGAGTTGTTCTTCCCCAACCTTTTCCTGCCCTGCTTATATATGTGATTTACTCTTTGTAGTATTGAGCAGGGACAATCCTTTGAAGATGGAGGGGGTCCAGCAGAGGGCTACAAAGATCATCAAGGGAGTGGAGTACTTCTCTTGTGAGGAAAGGCTGAGAGAACTAGGTCTGTTTAACCTGGAGAAGGGAAGAATGAAAGGGGATCTCATCAATGCTCATAAAGGTCTAAAGGGCCTTTGTCAAAGAGGACGGAGCCAGACTCTCTTCAGTGGTGCCTGGTGATAGGACAAGGGGCAGTAGACACAGACTGGAAGAAAAGAAATTCCATCTCAACATGAGGAAAAGCTTCTTTACTTTGAGGGTGACAGAGCACTGGAACAGGCTGCCCAGAAAGGTTGTGGAGTCTTCTCTAGAGACGGTCAAACCCTGCCTGGATGCATTCCCGTCCAGCCTGCTCTAGGTGAACCTGCCTTGACAGAAGTGGTTGGACTAGATGATCTCCAAAGTTCCTTTCCAGCTTCTACCACTCTGTGATTCTGTGAAGTTTGCAGCTTTAAAGCTCTCGGTGCAAACTTTCACTGTAGATAAATCCCAGAAAAATAATCTTCAGGTCTTTCGTGGCATGAGGGTTTCATCTTATTCTTTCTCAGACTCTGATGTCCAAGTTCTTTGTAAGAAAATGTAATTACAGGATCTTCCCTTATTGTGGGGAGGTACTTATGCAGTGTGACTGCATGACAAGACTGTAACTTCCATTGGGCATGAAGTCTTCCTGGCTGATGTGGATCTTTGACAGCACATACATACATTAAACTCTGTATACACCCACAAGATTTGCAGATCTCTCAGTAATCAGTCTACCTGCTAGGTAGACAGTCTCTGCACAGGTGACTATCCTTCTGGAAATCATTCTTATTGCAATTGTAGCAAGACCAATTCAGTATCCACATAGAAGTCCTCTATCAGTGTCTTCATCTGGAGAAGAGAAGATTCACCACGGGCAGAATAGGTGAAGCATGGTCATCATGCCATTAGGAAGAAAGCAATGCTTCAGTTTTCTAGAGCTGAGAATAGTTCTTGGCACTGATGGGAGTTCTTTTATCTGAACTCCATAGGTGTCATGTCCTCTTACACCAGTATACATGAGACTTTTCTCATATAGATAGTTAGATAGATATAGATAGATATAGATAGATAAAGCGCAGCTTAGTGTGAAGATTCCTTTATCTTCCTGGGAAGTAACCAATGTCTGTGCTTTATTTTCTGTGCACTGCGATTACCCTGGGAGAATGATGGAGGTATGTATGATGATTGTCAGAAACCTTTACATTACACCAGTTTTGGGGATTGTTTCATTTGTTTAGGTGTGTGTTTTTGGGGGGGAAGGCGTGGTTTGATGTTGGGGTTTTCTTTTGATGTTGGGGGTTTCAGGTTTGTTTTGTTGGTTTGTTTTATTTTCTTTGAAGGCTGTTGTATGCCTGCATGCATTTGGAGTCCAGCTCATGGAAGATGGAGCTGCCCTATGGTATAATTATCTGTTATGCTGCTAAACCGCTCTTGTCATTAGAACCTGCTTCTTTCTGCTTTTTATCAGTTACAGGAAAAAATTTTTATCATATGGGATCCAACAGTTAGGTTTCCCAGCTGATTTTTCTGTAGACTGTTCTGCCATCTCATGCCTCATTTTTCCAAGATCCTCAAATCTTCAGATACTCCCCAGAAGAGTTCGTAGAGACAGCTGACAAATTTGAAAACATGGTTATTGCACAAAGACTGAAGGCATTCAGTGAAGTAAATAGTAGTAAAGCCTAATCTGGTACTAAGAGTGGTTTCATACTGTGGTGGTCTATTGGAGTAGACAATAACTCCGGCCTCTGAGAAGTAAGCACCTCATCTCTCTGGAAGCTGTCTTATTCCTACTCTTGCCAAACTGAGGAACCTGGTACAAACTATGGAAAAGTGGTGCTACAATTTTAGCTGGAAAATTCACATTCCTGCACCTAGATGCTTTTTTACATGTAGAATCTTAGAGATTCCTTACTGCTGTCTAGAATTACTTGAGGTATATAGTACATAGGTAGCTTAGTCCTAGCCTCTGACCCTTTCTGATGAGCCTTCCTTGGATCAATCGTATGACTGGAATTCTGCATCTAAAAAGAAGCCCAAACTGCTGCATGTACTGTAAGTCTTGCTTATGGTACAGGCATGAGGAAGGGCAGACTTCTGTCATAATAACTTATGTCTAGGCCATAAGAATTCCAGGTCTGGGGAACTTCTTTTTAACTTATTCTGCAAAAAGAAGCAAATGAAGCTGGTCATTGTTTTCTGAAGAGTAGTGTTACTGGAATAGCATAACTTGATTTGATGCTGTATGGGATATCTGGTTAAACAAGCCTGTGTACCAAAACGATTTAGATGATAAAGGGTTTTGACCTGTAAAGGTCTTTTCAAATTCTTTTTAGTCCATTGAGTTTTCTTGTAAATGTTATTTCTCTGTTCAGTCCTGCCATATATACATCACCTGCTCTTTGCCTGGGTAAGTGTTTCTTTCAAAGCTTTGGACTGCTTTTGGCTGAAGCTTTTATTAGTATAAGCTGTAAAATTAAGAAACAAGAAATTCTGTGCTGTGGCTTTGCTATAAATGGAACACAACAATTCATATTTATGGATCACCTGAAAGGATTAAAATGAATGGAACTACGTGAAGAAACCTGATGTATCTGAATAGTAAGCTGTATACCATTCAGCTTGCACTGCTTCTTTTGACTGGGAACCACAGGCAAAACCAGGGAACTTGGTTACACTGTCATGACTTTAATTGTCTTTGGAATGGCCAGGTGCTGTCACAAAGAGCTATCTTTTGCAGATTGCATGCCTTGTATCTGGCATTTTTAGTGACAATGTTATTTGGAGATGTCAAGTACAGATTACTTCTGAATAGTTGAGTTGGCTGTTTCTTAAGGAACCTTGAAAATCAAGACTGTAGAATGAAGTGGTTGTCTAAATGTTTTACTTTGATGAGCGTCAGAATAGTATAAACATTTTTTGCTCCATTTCTCTTTATTCAAAGGTTGAAGATGCTGTTTTCCGGGAATTCTGTGAAGAAATTGGCATAGAAAATATCCGTGTGTATGAACAAGAACACGTGAGACAGCAAGAGGAAATTGATAAGAAAAGGTGGTATTTGTGCTTGAAATGTAAAAAGTGGTTTGTCATAGATTGGGCACGCTGGGAAATGAGTAACTCCATCACAGGAAATACCCCAGAAACCTAGAGGATGGTAAAAGACTGTATTGTCTCTGCAAAGATTAGTTAGCATTTGGGTTTATTGGACAGTTTCAGTCAGTGACATTTTGCTACAAACTAGAAAAGTAATATTTGTCAGCACTAATGTAGAAAAGCAAAGCAAAGAGTAGTTTTCTAAAATCCACATTGGATAATGGCTCTATTGCAAATCAGGGATGACATGGAGACTGGTTCACATATCAAAAATCTTAAAACTGTGTGTAAGGTGCAGTGATTTGGTGTAGGAACATACTGTTAAGGAAAACGGGGTCTTAATTTTGTCATGGACAGCCTCAACAGGTATTCCCCTCAAACAGGCATGTTACAGAAACACAAGTGTAAAGAATGAGAACATCAAAATGAACTGTCTCCTTGTACTACAGGCCTTTTTGGGCAGACAATAGTTTGTGCGTTTCCTGACAGTATTTATAGACAAGACAGCTCTTCTATGTGACTAGTGTAATGGCCTGTGGGGTTTCTTTGGCTGTTTCTTCTGCTGCTAAGAGTCTCTCTAACAAGTTTTCAGACACTGGTCCAAAGATGTGGGTTTGGGTAGGGCTGCAGCGAGGTAGCAGTGCGGTGCATTCAGTTACAGTTAAAGCAGCTGCTGGCTGATGCGATTTGATAATTTATGTTTGGAAGGACTGAAGTCTGGTGAAGTATAGGAAGTTACTAATAGAACAATGAAAAGAGGAGCTTTTGGTATGGCCTTGTGCTGCACTGCACAAACAGCCTCGGCCGTGCTTGTGCCCTAACTTGCCATCGTTGGTCTAGAAAACCTGTGCTATGGTGCCACCTCGCCCAGGTCTAAAGAGCCTGAAGCTGGTGTTCTGTCAGCCCTTTTGCCTGAACAGCAGATGCAGCACTAAGAGTAAAGCATTTGGGAAGCTCAAAGCTCAGAGGCAAACAGTAGCAGCTGAGAGGAGACCTTTCTGGAAAGAGCTGCTTAGTTTTACTTCAGTCCTTTCTCACAGCAACATGCAAAAAGGTTTTTGCCCTTGTACTCCTATAAAGAAATACAGGTCTCTTAGTTGAGAGATGATAAGCAAGGCTGAATATGGCTTAAATAGCTGTGGTCTCAAGCTTCTTAATTGCCATATCCCAGTGGAGATAGGTTCGTTATAATACTCAGATAAACATATATGCCCGTTAACTAGGAGGCTCAAGGAGGCTGAGCAGGGAGTGCAGGCACTGGATCAAAACACAGCATCAGTGTAGCTTTTGTCTGGGTCATACCGCTTCATTGACAGGTACATCATCGCTACTCAGATACTTGAACTTCTGGTGTTCTTTTCCATATTGAGAGTGGCCATACTGTATTTTTAGACTCATTTTTTTGAACTCTTAGCACTGTGTTTTTGTAACTTTAAGTATACCCCAAGATGTGGTGTATTGGTGTCCATGATCAAAATGTATGCCAATTCTTGTGTTCAAGTAGAAGATAGCATTTTTCTATCTAAATGGTCAAAGTGAAAATGCAACTTCTAAGAACTTAAAACTACAGTTAGTATCCTGCTTTGTAAGTGTTATTTTGAAATACTGTGCTTAACTAGACTGGAGTTTGAAAATCAGAAGACACGACTAAACATTCAGCTGGAATATAATCAGGATCATCTACAAAAATTAACAACCACAGTCAACAAGTTGAGGGAGACAATTCATAAAGATGAAGCTGAGATTACTGTGCTACAGAAGGTAACTGTAAAATACATAGAGATGTATATATGTCAGTCTGAGAGAAAAAAATCTGCTCAATTACAATTTTGAACAAACTTAATTGGTTCTATTGAGTAATTCCTCTAGGGCTTAATCAGTGGTGACTTCATAAATTTAAAAAAATGCGGTTGTGTATTATCATTTTGTCCTTGGAATAATATTAGGGTACTTAATTTTTTAACAATAGAAAACATATTTTCTGATACTGAGAAAAAAAACAGTCCACCCTTAACTCGGTTGTGCACAAAAGAAATGGCTGACTTCATGCCTGTGTGCATAATTCTTCTGAAATATGACTTTGAGCAAGTTCAAGTATTTTTATCCCAGAGAAGGATCACTTGTATGAAATTCTGAAGGTGCTTTGTCGTGATACCACACACCACCAGTAAGTCTTGATGAAGCTGCCATAACAGTAGTCTCTAAAGGAGCGTGTCTTCATGCGTGTACCATTAGGTTTGCCATATTCTAGCACCTCATTTCTACTAATTTAACACTGGTATGGGTAAGATAGGAGAAGGCTTTTCCGCAGTACCTCCACAGATTCTTTGTTCTCTGTGCGTTACCTCGCAATTTAGCTTTAATGAACAATACTTTTTCAAGGATTTCAAGTTACCTTAGGTGTTGCTAAATACGTTGTTAGGTGTACAGCAGACGGGATCCTTCTTGTGGGGCTAAGGGACTGACTGAGGAAAAAGGAGCAGCCTACAGACTGTAGGCATCCTAGGATCCCTGTCTTCTTTGATGGCTTTGTAGTTTAATCTCATAGTCACAGATCTGTACCTGGCTGTACCCGTGGTTTACAAAACAACTGGATCTTCCTATGTGTAAGATGGGTTGTTTTCCCAGTGCCTTTCAGATTTGGTGATGTAAATACATTTGTATGTATTGTAACAGCTTTCAGCTTTAACTTTCTTCCTGTGTAATAAGTTTCATGTCAAGATCTTTGGTGGATGCTTAAAAATGTAAATATTTCTATGTAGGAGGAAGAAAAGTGTCTAAAAAAAGTGAATGAATATGTGGAGGAGCAGCAACGTCTTAAGGATAGATTAAGTGCTCATAAATCTGAGGTTGTAAAAGCCCAAAACGAAGTTGAAGAGTTGAGAAGGAAGGTGTTAACTCTTAATAGGTAATTACAAATTTTACTCCTAGGAAAATGATTAATGTGAAACCATCAGAGAGTTTTAGTGATCAGGTTTTTTTTAATTTCTCTCATTCTGTTCTCTTGTGAAGGATTCATTAAGAGACACAATCTGCATGTATAGTATGCATCAGTTAACAAGTGTTTCTCCTTCAGTAGGAGAGCCATCCCATAAACTATGCATCTTACTATCTACCTAGTGTTAGGTCTTGTGATTTCTGGTAAAGGTGTAGTGACTTCTGCTGTGTAGGTACTAGCTTACAACTCGATTGAGGAAGGAATATCAAGTGTGCTGGTAGTTGCATATTGTTGTTGGACTTGTATGTTCGGCTCAGTTAATGAGAGAATTTCGTTTCCGATTTCAGTGGCCTCATTTTCTCCAGGCCTTTCAAGTGTTGGGTATCTTAAACTAATATGAACCTTAGATCACTATTTTGTTTTACTCTTCTGAGTGAACTGCTCTGGGGACAGTATATACTTCTGTTTTCCTTTGCTTGCTTATTATTGGATGTGTTTAATGTCCCTTAATCAGAAGTCGTCTTTGTGTTCAAAAGCCTAATACGTTGGCACAGTCTGGCTAGGTGAACTTGTGGAATTTTATATAAACTTATAGATTGTATTGCTGGTAATTAATTTTATAGCATGTAATTTTAACATGAATTCTAGCAATTTAAGACTCTTGTGTGTGAGACTTTGGTCTCTGCCTAATTTAGCAACCTATCAGAGGAATTAGCCTACCAGAGGAATTTGTTGCAAAGAATCAAGGCGTATTTCAAGTAGACTAATGATAAAAGATAACTTGATTAAAAGGCTCAAATCTTCCTATATGTTCTGCAGAGCTGAGCAGAACAGACTTTAGATGTACTTGGGAAAGATGGCTGTTTGAACATGCGACAGTTGCAAAGTTGGTAATACACTGAGTCTGTGCCTGTGCTGCAGGCATTTGCTTTGCTATAGAGCTTAGAGTTCATACAGAACAGCAGAGTGTTGGCTTGCGTGCTAGAATAGCATGTGGTTCCCAGCTCTCTTGAGTCCTTAGGGAGAATGTAGGGGATGGAAGAAGTGAAGTACCGTTTTCCTTGATGTTTGTTGGCAACTATAGAGGAAAAAGCCCTCTTTGTGCTTCATCATGGCTTTTTGTGCTGTGTGGCTGTTCTTGTCAGTGATGCTTCTACTCTTTAATTGTTTGTTTCGTGCCTTTTGTGTATATAGGGAGGCTACAAAATTACAAAAGGAGGCTACAGCTGTAGAAACCTCTCTGGAGGAGAAAAGATTGANCAAGGTGCAGGACTTGAAGATAAAGCTCCTGTTTGGGTCACTGGATGACATCAGTGAAGTAGAGGTACTTAAAATGTTTATAGAAGATAACTGTCACAGAGCAGCAATTATTCAGTCTTGAATTTAAATATACTTATTTTTTCCTTACAGGACCGTTTATCTTAAATACACTGTTTTCATGTGATCCTGCCTCATCTGTTCAAGAGGAGGATTTTTGTAGAGAAAAATACTGTTTGCCAGTATTTTTGCTTGTGCTTGAGATGCATTCTTGTGAAATATGTAAAATTGCTGTGGTACAAGAAATGATGGAATATTCTAGATATACGCCCATAAGAAGACACACAAGAGTCAATTCAGAAACGTAAATGGCATATACATGGGTCGAGATAATACTTGGTTAATCATCCATAATACTAAATGCTGTCTAAAACTATCCTTTTGTCTTCAGTAGATGTAGATAGTCACAGAAACACACTAGAATAGATATTTGCAGAGGCTAAACTAGAAATACTCCTGCAATCAGGATTGACCCTCATTACTTTTCTCAGTCTTCCCTCTTTTCCAGCATATCTTTGTGAGGAGAAACTGAGCTTTCTCCCCTGTTAGAAAAGAAAAGGGCTATGGGTTTTGAAGGACTTGTTAGAAGTCTATGAATTTGGATTGATTCTTGCTAAAGCTATTGCTTACAAAAGCACTTTTCCTGGTGCATAGGTATGAATGAGTGGGTCATAAGACAAAGTGAAGGCAATGAAGCAGGCAATCTTTGAAGGGAAAGGGCATGAACTGCCAATCATCAGAGTATGTAGGAAGCCAGCTGTTGCTGGCTATGAATAAAGAAGAGATGAAACTGAGGAAGTGGGCATTAGGAATAACAACTTGGATTGCTAATTCATGTCACTGAGAGGACCAGTAAGATTTGGTTCTGTGAGTGAATCTTGGTGGGAAAAGGACTGATAACGACATGCAGCACATTTTTCATTCAAGGGAAAGTAGCTGTTTGAATTCCAAGCTTACAGTGTCCAGAACATACTCTGTGCTGTACTGAATTGAAGCTACTCATTTCTTCTGAGGCCAACCGAGTGAGAGAAATGTCTCGACTTGCACAAGTCAGAGCCTCTCCTTAAAAACACATAGAATTCACATGGGAATGTAAATCTTCCCAATCAGATTTATGGTATGCACATCGTTCTAAACATAGAAACCACTGCTGCTTTCACCTTAGCTTCAAACTGAAATTAGCAGATGTTTTCATCTTCATTTAAAAGGTGCATTTTTTTAATTGGTCTCATAAGATTTTACTTAACTGTTAATTCCATTTAGCTAGGGGAAGAGCTATGGAATAAGTCTACCTCATACCATGTTATCACTGTCTCGTTTTATATCTTTTTAGTGTATATTTTAACAGTTGAAAAGTTAACTGTCAAATTTTTGAACTGGAAATGCCCTTGATATTTTTAGCTGGGAACTGAAACAGAAGACACTCAGACTACATCAAGTATTTATGAAAGGGAAGAGGCAATTCAGATTGACTACAGTAGCCTAGCAGAAGACCTGAAGGTAATCTTTGTTTCAAATTATTAGAGATCTTTTTTTTAATTTTTTTTAATTTAAAATACTTTATTTATTGAAATTATTTATTCCTCAGCCTAATCTTTGAATGATACTAAAACAACTGTTAAGCTTCAGTGCACTTCTGTGTGTGTTTTGGTTTTGAAATCATACATAGCACGAGTGCGTTGGATTCCTAGATAGGTCAATTTTCCATATAACTAAATTTAAATTCAAACCTACCTAAACTAGAAAAATAGACTGGAGAAATACTAAATAAAACTCCCGAGGTGTCTTTCCTCCTTTACCTTCTCCCCTTGTGTTCCAGCACTATGGGTTATGACTGGAAATTCTGCAAAGCGATGATAGGCTGCCAGCAATGCTGTTCTACAGACTGCTCTCTAGTGCTGTCAGGAACTGAGAGTCACTGTGCTTCCCTCTGTAACAGACCATTAGGTCCTGTTTTCTCAGCAGGTTTTGTAATTACTTTTTTCCTTTTTAATCATGAGGAAAGTAATTAAATGTCGGAGGCTGAGTACAGAGCAAGGGACAAGGCTGTCGCAACCGAAACTTGTTTTAAAAGAATTCATTAAGAAGCTGTCTTCACAGGTTTTCTTCATAAATCAAGTAGTGAAGCCAGCTAGTCCTCCTCTTGTGTTGTGTTTTAACCCCGATTTCTAGACTGAAGGAAATTTGTTGTCTGTGTTTAAAGATCTTGTGGAAGAACGTGTAGGATCTAGTATATTTATTCTGAGAACTAAGACTGAGTGGAGATTTCTGGATTTTTGTGTTTCCAGTTAAAGGTATTAGATGAGTGGGGTGTTTCTTCCAGAAACCATGAGTGCTTGCCGTGTGTGTTGAAACATCTTGGCCTAAAAGCAAATTTTATTGCTCTAGGATGTTTTTCTTTCCTTTAGGACCTAGAGTCTGATAAAGATATAGAGAATCAACTGAACCAGATGCAGCAGGAAATAAAATCTAAAGAGCATACTTTAATGAAGACAGCAGCTCCAAATCTGAGAGCGAGAGAGAAATTACAGTTAGCTGTGGGCAAATTGCAAGAATCGATAGATGGTAACAATGAATTTTTAATATTACTCTCTTTTATGATTGGGAAAGTTTTCACCTTAATAGAACTTCTTTCTGGGGTTAGTCCTGCTGGCTTTGCTTCTTTCAGATATTCAAGTATTTTTTCTGCTCAAGTGTTTACCCTTAGTTGTCTTTATTTTAATTGTATGTAAACAATTTATTAAGATACACTTTACTCTGCAGTAGTTTATTGCAATACAGATTGAATAATTAGAAAAATACTTTGTTGGCCAAATGACCCCATAAAGCATTTTTATTACTTTTCTAAAAGTTACCGACTTTCATCATAAAATTCTTTAATTTTTTTCTTAAGTAATTGAAGGAACATACATATGTTGTCCAGAACTCCAGCATAAGCATTACTGCAAAATTAGTGCTATCCTCAAAGGGCATTGACACATAGAGAAAACCAAGGAGTTCTGAAGCTGTGAGGGGTAAATGCAGGTGCTGTTGAAGGCTACCCAGCTTCCAGAAGGAATTAGGAGAATAATTTTGTTGATTGCTCCAGACAAATGTGGCATAAATGGGATTGAACACATCCCAGCTTTTCAGGTTTTGGGGCCTCCATCTGAAACCTGGAAGAAAACTGGTAATATTGATGTGCTCCTTGTTATGCAGATGAGAATGTTGTTTTGCGGGAAGTGTTTTCCTTGCTGCTTTGTACGTTACAGGATATACCTTTGTTCTGTGTATACACTTAGTGGCTTTATTATGGAGTAATTTCAGTATTTTTTTTCATAGCTTTTGAGAGCAGCAGAAAGGAGGCCAGAACATGCAAGCAAGAATTTGAACAAGTGAAAAAAAAGAGATACGAGCTTTTTAGCCGTTGCTTTGAGCATGCCTCCATAGCTATTGATCAGATCTACAAGAAACTCTGCAGGAACAGTAGTGCTCAGGTGGGTCATGTTCTAAGGCCTTGGCGTAAAAGGCCTTCTTGATGCTTTGTTGTTCAGAGAACTTAGTAACGCTTTCAGTTTCCAAAGACTTGGGTTTTACACAAATGGTAAAGCCTTCAGAATTTTAGAGTCAGAGGAGGAATAGGTGATGTGCCAAAGCATGCTTGATATTAGACAGGGAAATGTAAAGTGTTAACAAACTTGGGAACTACTCACTTTGGGTTAATTTTTACTCTTTGTATTTAGTTTTTACTCTTTGTATTTAGCAGATTGCAAATTATCATGACACAAATGTGAAATATGTTTGAGTGCTTCCCTTAAAAATAACATTTGGTCTACAGATGTAGTGTAAAAGCACTTAATCATTAGTTCAGATCTAATTAAGAATCATAAATTGCTATTTCAGTGCTAGTGTGTTGTATGAGGATTTGATGTTCTTTATACCCCACTTAAATATGTTTGAAAAGTAGATTTAAACTTTTGACAGGTTTTAAGAAACTGTAGGGAAATTTTGACACAGATGTATTAATCCTTGTTAATCTTCTAGTATTAATGCCAGAAGGAAAGAGAAAACTCCCGAATGCTTTGGTTACATCAAATTCTGTAGATAGTAGAATGTTCCAAGGGTTCAGGCCGGAACTCTTGTCTGTCTTAAACTTCAGATTTTGTGATTTCCCTCAGTCAGATACTCAGTGAACACCTTAACTACCTTTAAATACATCCTTTCTGCTTCTAGGTTGGGCAGGAGAGCAAAGCATTTCTTTCTTTGTGATTGCTGGGCACATACCTTCTCCCCTAGAGTTAACATCAGGCAGGTCTTGACTTTGCAGCGCTCTGAAACAATCAGTATTTTCCAGATGCGTTGTCACAAGTAGTGAGTTGGGTGCTTCCTTTCTGAGGTCTACGATGCCGTACCTTGATTTTGAGCCATAGTGGTGGCCTGGTCAAGAGATTATCCTGTGATTAGCTGGGAGGCTAAAGTGGTCCACTAGGTATTGATGTAGGAGCTGAAGGAAGCTGGTCTCATTGCACTGGAAGGGAAAGGATTGCTCTGTGGATTGCTCTGGTTAGCCAAGGAAAGGGTTAGCTCGGAGTTACGCCGTCAGAGGTGGTAGCATAGGTTGCAACTTGAACAGCTACTTCTTAAAGCAGCATTAATAAGTTTTAACATGAGAATTCCTTGATATTAAAATAGTGCCTGTGATCCAAGAGGAGCCATTTGAAATGAGTGTCAGTTATGGAAATTTTTCTTTTATCTGTACCCACTTGTGCAGAGAGGGAGAGGCTGTATTATCTTATTGTCTCTTCTATGTAATGGCAGAAACAAACCATGTAGCGATGAGCTTATCTATCGTGCTTTCGTAACATGGCCATGGCCATTCATTTAAAATTTTAATTTTTGGACCTGGGAAACCAGGATGCAAAGTATAGAAGAAGCCTACCTATATTAAAATCTCTCTTCAGCTCAAAGCTAGGTTTTGTAAAACTAACCTTTCACAAGAAAGTGTAATTTTGGAGGTGTACTTACTTCCACAAAAAAAAAGAAAACTGCTTTTGCAGTCTAAAATGTTAATGATTTTTAAAAAATTAAAGCAATTACATAAGAAGTTAAAAAATCATGTTAATTTAGTGATTTGAAGTTCGTAAATAACCAATATGGAGAGCCCTTTCCAAAGGGGTTTAGTTAATGAACCATGAGCTCAGAGGCTAGCTAACGGAGGCATTTTCACTGGGAAATTGTATAGAACAGATGAACAGGTGTTCCCTACAAATGAAGCTGCCTTACCCGTTGCAACACTAGCTCAGTATTGAAACTAAAAGTTATCCCTCTTAAGAATTTTATAAATGTTGCTATTAATAACGAAATGTGTGCATTTCCCAGGCGTTCCTTAGTCCTGAAAATCCTGAGGAGCCTTATCTGGAAGGCATTGAATTTAACTGCGTGGCTCCGGGAAAGCGCTTTATGCCGATGGACAGTTTGTCAGGAGGTGAAAAGTCTGTGGCAGCTCTGGCTCTCGTGTTTGCCATACACAGGTAACGGCCCTCGGGGGGGATTATCCCCGTCTGTGGCTGAGGAAGAGCCAGGAACCCTCGCAAACATGCGCTTGGAAGCACGTTTAAAAATCCTAACCAAGTGTTCAAACATCACTTCAGTCCTTATTTTTTACCTGACGTTACTTTTTATCAAAATTTGATGATAGAGTAAATGTGACTCCCTGAAGTAATTAGGATGTTTATTAACGCTTTTGCCTCTAAAAGCAAACACTGTCTTTGTTTCCTACAGTTTTCGGCCAGCACCTTTCTTCATTTTAGATGAGATAGACGCTGCCTTGGATAACACAAATATCGATAAAGTAAGTTGGTCCCTTCCACTTTATCCTTCTATCAACAGTATAACGAGAACTTCTGTAGAAGGATAGCTGCTTTTCATTACAGGTCATTGGGATAAAGAGATTGGCTACGTTGTCTTAGGGGGTTCTCAAATCTGTTGGGCCTAGGACTGAAATATGGATCACATGAGACGTTGGACTAGGGCTAGGTTTAAGTTCCTAAATTTACTGGCACTTTAATCAGTCCCTAAACTGTGAAGCTGAGAAAAATATGTCTGGAGTGTGAAAGTATGCCACGTGGCCATGTGTGGTACATCTGACATGAAGGCCACTTGTGAATTGCTGGTTGGGTTTGTTTTGGTGGAATTTTTAATGCCTTTGAATTCCCTTACCTCTGAGAATCACAGAATATCAGGAATTGGAAGGGACCTGGAAGCAGAAAGTGTTATGTGTGCATTGAAAAGCATATCATTCTGTCACCGGAGTGTTTATTTTCTATAACTGACCTACTAGATATTTCTCCACGAGCTATTTTTACGTTAATGGCCATCACTCCCATGGTTTTAGTCCCATTAATTCTCGCCTCATTAAAATAGCTTCCCATCCTCCTCTCTATTTCTCTCTACACATGGAAAAATTTATGTTGCTAGTCCTGGTATCCACGTTGTATGCTTACACCAAGTCCTTTCCTTTCTATTCTTTCAGTTTCAGGATTTACTAAAGCAGGTCTCCAATAATTCACTTGTAACGATACTGCAATGTCAGTTCTCTCCCTCGCACAAACCAGTTCTTCCATTCCAAAACTTACTTCTGTATCACAGAGAGATAACTGCGGGCAAAAGACTAATTGCAAATGTACTGGTTTTCTTTTATTCAGCAGTTAATTTATTCACTCACCAATTGATAAGTTAATATCTGTGCCTTTATTTTGCCGATCATTGAAAAAATTGTTGCTATCTGCAGCAAACAAATACCTATTTAAGCTTTTACTATACAGCCAGTAACAACCTTTTCACGCTTTTTTCCCCTTGTTCACAAATTTCTACCTTCCCTTGTAGTTACATTAAGTAAAACATTTCTCATTGGCTTTGGCCTTTGTATATCAACATTATTAACTGGAGCAAATGATTATTTTCTGATGTGTTTTCTACAGTCAGCAAATCTGAGGGATTCTCTTCAGAACACGTGAAGTATCTAAAGACGGTTTTATTTCTCGTTTTGTCCCGCTTATCGAGTTCTGCACCTAACCTCGTGCAGTTCTTTCCTCATCCTTCCCCAATTACAGCGTGGGTTAAGTCTGCCAGAACCAACTTACTGAAATACTTGGCTTCTTTCCCAAGGTGTCCAGCTTCATTAGAGACCAGGCACATGAGAAGATTCAAATGATAGTCATTTCCCTAAAGGAAGAGTTTTACTGCAAAGCAGACGCGCTGATAGGAGTGTGTCCAGAGGTAACAGTTCATTCTTAACCAATGGTGTTAAATAACACCCACTGCCTTTTGTGGAGGGACTGGTTTACACCCTACGTGTACTAAAGCGAATCGTGTCCTTAACCGCGTTACTGGATTCAAACTACTTTGTGTTCAGAAGTGAGTTTGGGTACTGGCTCACAGAAAAGACTTTTTTGGCAACTCAAGCCCATTGTTAGATCTTGTAGTCATTTCTGAACTGCTTATTTTGAGTAACAGAAATGTTTTAAACTGTACACTCCTTCCCGTCCTCAGCATGATGACCTCATGTCCAGTCGGGTGCTGACTCTGGATCTGACCGAGTACCCGGACATCGATGACCAGGACAGAACACACAGGCCCAACCGCAGCTCTCTTTCAGAATGAAGCACGGAGGCTTTCAGTGCCGGTGTCACAAACCCGAGTTTGGGTGTGGGGCTGCGAGAGGCTGGCAGAGAAATACTGACCTCTCCAACAAAGCAGGTTTCTAAAATGTCGGAGGAAGTATCTGTTACTCATCGATACAGTTTTGTTAACAAGTAGGAGGTACCCAGAGGTTGTCACTGAGCTGTGTTTGTTCTGCTATGCAAAGCTTTCTCTGCAAATGTTTTGGGGTTTTTGTTTTGCCTTAAGATAAAGGATTACAAGTTCACAGAAGCACACTATTACAAAGAATAAGCTTTTCTCATGAACAGTAATGTGTTTAGCTGTTATCTCCAGTGCACTGCTAAGATGAGTGTTACCAGTGGACGGAACCTCTCCAGTCTCTCTCTTTCTCTTTCCAGCCATGTCTGTTTGCCTTCAGATAAGATGATTTCCTGGGTTTAAAACAAAAGGTTAGAATCTGCCTATTATCATCTGTAACTTTTGTGATGCCCAGTAAGGCTTTGATTATCAATGGCAACCTTGTGAAAATAGGAGTTAGCTTTACAAAAGCTCAGGATCTGTCTCTAGGTGTGATGTAACCTGGAAAAAATTCCCCTTTGAGGTGTTCTACCTCCCAGAGAAGAGGTAAGAATACCAGAGGTGGGAGTCAGATGCCATACAGGCAGCAGCCCTAGAAGAAAAGTGTGTGTGTTTGCAGTTTGTTACGTAGCTGTCCTAGGAAAGCCATCTACTTTCATGGCCACGCTTCATCTAAGCCACAGTTGGTTAGAGAACACTGGGAGAGCTTGAATGACTTCATCTGGCCTATGCTTCACCTCGGTCTGTGCTGAAGAGCTTTGTTTGGCTTATGCTTCTTCATAATAAAGGTTCTTCTTTCCTTACAGCCACCATGCTGCTTATACACATCTACCCCAAGGCTAACTAATACTGTGCTTCTTGCACACAACTGGCCATGACTGGACATGCTGGGTTACTGTGTAAGCAAAGCATGGCATACGAACATTTAGTTGTGTCCACTGACACTGCAGATGTGGTTTTCAAATACTTGTGGTGTTGCCCCACTTATGAAATAAAATGATTTACTCTGATTGTAAGTCATGGCAGCATCAGTCCATGAATTGATCATCCACTGACAGAAGATGCCAACAGAGTAGTGTGAAGGATGAGCAGAAGAGCAGCCTCTAGTGCTGTTCAGAGATCTCTATATTTGCAATCAGGCTGCTGTAGGGCAGAAGTTTTGCTTTGGTTTGTGGGGTTTTTTTAACCATTTGCTAGGAATGGTTGGTGGAAATAGAAAATGCAGTAAAGAATTCCACAGTGAAGAATGGCTAAAGCTGCCCACTTTAGCTACCATACAAGGAAGGGTCTATTTGGCTTTAAATATTTTATTAAAAGAATGTATACCATCATCAGAGCTATCCCATCAACTTCATGACACAGCTAGAGCCAAACAGGATAATAAATGCCCAACACATTTGTTTTCACTAAATCTTATTCCCCTTTTCTTAGATGAACCAAGTAGAAAAAGAGCCATCTCCAGGCAGAACTGGCAAACACCCTTTAACGTGTCCATTTGTACGGTTAACTCTTTCACAGTACTGGGGTACCAATCTGAAGAGGGCCTTAAACAAGTTACTCTTGAGCCTGACAGCTAAATGGAACAGACAAGTTTCAGGCTCTGTCCTTATTGCCTGTGTATTAAACCCCGAGGTCCCGGCCCTGAGATGGCTAAAATGCATTCTTTGGGCGAGGGGGGAGACGTGACACACAAAACCAGAACAAGGTGTTTATAACTCCTTACTGTGTCCATAAAGACTCAGAATAACCCCTTACTGACCTCGTCTGCTTTTCAGGATACAGTGGCACTTGAGCCAGGGGAGGCTTTTGTACAAGTTGCACTTTGGCGGCACCCACAAAACTACCCAGTGCTTGGTGTAAGTTGACCCTGAGGAAAGGGATGCCATTTCCTAATGGAGGTCTGACTTCAGGCACATGAATAAGGAGTTAGGTGAATGTTGGTTACATTAGGTTGGCCTAAATAGATCAGTCATCGGGGTGGTAAACAGCTCAGCTCATCTTATTCATTTTGCTGCAGCTTGAAGCAACAATTTAAGAGTTTGAAGCTGCTTCATTAGCATCCAAAACAGCACGACTGGTCACTTGTGCAGAACAGCCAGCTCATGCTCACTGCAGAAGCAAGTCTTGGAGTCCTGCAGGTAATGCTATATGTGATGCTAAAAGACTTCATTTTCAAAAGTGATGTATGCATAAACACAGTCTCAAAGCGAGAGGACAGGGGCAGTCTATAGCCAGGCTCATTTTGCTTTTGATTTTCATTTTTAAAAAAACCCCACAGCTGGAAACCTCAGGAACTGATAGTTGAGGTCCTTAGCAATTATATCCCATACTAAAGCCCAACTATGACTGGGTATTTTCTTCTAGGGTAGAAGAGGCAAGAGCCTGTGTGCGTATGTTCTTTTCCAGGCTAAACATCTTCAGATCTTTCCCATTTCAGAACTGGGACAGAGACTCCCACACCTCAAACACTTGACCCATCTCAGTAGTTACTAGTCTGGAAAGATTTTGTGACACAGTAGTAAGAGCTGATGTACCACAACTCAACTCAAACACAAAGGTCAGCTGCCAGACCATCGCTTCCACCCCCTGTAAAACCTCAGTATAGCCTGATGTGACGGCAGAAGGTGTAGCAATGCAAGTGATGAGCAGAGAAGCCTGCCTGAAGCAACGCTCCAGGACTGCCAGACACAGAACGTGCCCCTATCAGAACAAAGAATGGCCCTGAATGCTCTCCGGGCAGACACGGAGGTGAGAGGCAGCCGACTAGAAGATCTCAGGAGCCTACCAGCATTATCAGCTGGACTGGGAATGGTGTCAAGATGAGTGCTGAGACAGTTCAGTGGTCAGTGAAGTGACAGCACCTCAGGAAAACAGCAGTTAATGCAGTGCCCATTTGAGGCGAGACACTAGAAATTGCCCACAGATAACCAATTAGATACTAACTGAATTTCACTGTGTTAAGAGTATCCCTTATCTGCTTTGAGATAACTAGCAACATACCCTGTGATTTAAACAACAATATTTAAAATAGTCCTGTAGAAATAAACTGCAACTAAGGCGGTAAGCCCCCATACACACGTTGCATCCTTGCTGATACATGACTATTCCATCCTTTTGTCCCTGTCTGATCTCATACCTGAGACTGACACAGGAAAACAAATCCTCACACTAAAAGTGTAAAGTAGGTTATTGTGACGCAGTTCTACAAACAACAGTTCCTCACAGCTGAGAGATCTGAACCTTGCAAGCAGCCTTGTGCTGACAGACCCCGGAGAGTTCAGCCTCCAGCAGCCCTAACTGCAGTTGAGCTGATGAGGAAATAATAGAAACCCCTTCATTTCAAAGGCAACTAACAGGTAGTGGGAGGTGTGCTGAGACTGAAACATTACCTCTGCTGGGGCTTCATCTTGGGAAGAGCTTGGTCCAAGTGGCCTGATGCAGAGGCAGAGCAAAGTTGTACCTGCAGATAGAGTTCTAGTAGCAGAGAAGTGCTTGGAGAGTGAAGCTCTCAAGCTTCACATACCTGTAAATTCCACGGTTACAGCTCTAGAAGAGAAAAGGTTAAGTTTTATTCCACTTAAAACCATGGAAATACTCAGCTCAAAACTGTCCATGCAGCAGATGCAAAACAGCTCCTGTTACAAAGCTGCTGGGTTGGGGTTTTTGTTGAGGTTTGTCTTTTTCATTCAATAGTGGGGATTCCATTGTCTGGCTGCTTCATTCTTTTGGGAGAGTCTGTGCCATTTTCTAACTTCCTTTTAGCACAGTCCACACACGAAGTTCCTGTGGAGAAACAGGGGGAGGAGGGGAAATAAAAAAAAGAAGTAGTTTAATGTTGCTACATACATGTGCTTTGTATACTTTTTTATTACAAGCACCAAATATTAAGATAAACACAATACTGGTCCCCTGAGGTCCTTGTATTGGGCTTCTGAATTGTAAGAGCAGCCCTAAGGAAAGTCTGCAATGGTTCGGTTATCTTAGAATCAGAATCATTTAGGTTGGAAGAGAGCCCTGGGATCATCAAGTCCAACCATCAGCCCTACTCTACAAGTTCTCCCCTACACCATATCCCTCAACACCACATCCAATCTACTCTTAAACACAGTCAGGGATGGGGACTCCACCACCTCCCTGGGCAGCCCATTCCAGTAAAAAGGAATGGAAGAAAAACACCTTCAAAATGAGGACACCCATCACTTCAGACAATATTCTACACATCTGTGTTAAGGAATAATTCTCTTTTTTTTTTTCCTTTACTTGCTACATACTCCAAAATACACGTAAATGGGTGCTAAAATTACTTGCAAGGAGAGTGCTAATAAGCTAGTAAAGGAGCTTTATGTTAAGTGGAACTAGAATTGTGCTCAAATTTTTAGTTTCTTCTCCACTTATGCCTAATTGTCCTTTACCAAAAAAAAAGGATTTGTGAATTCACCTGAAAGACAGATATATTTAAGATCTGGTTGGGATTACAAACGCAATCTCTGCCTTTACATCTGCCCACAACTATCTTGGACCTCCTGTACTTTCTGATTGTGAAAAAGGGGGGCTTTTTAATCACCTGCAATGCCAGAGACCTTTACATGCAATAATGAAATGATACTTTTATACAGTTTTATTTGCAGCAGCAGCACAAACCCTTTAAAGGTGTAATCCTTTTAAACTGGAGTGTTGTTTCAAAGGGAAGTTATGCCATGTTATACCATAACATGGAATGCATTACTGCTCTGCTTAACCACAGAAGTTTGACGAAGAGAGCAGAACAGCACTTAGCGAGCAGTTCACCTTCCGCGAGGCGTGCTTATGCTTGACTGACAGTCTCCTCTGCCCCCTCACCCAAGGCATTCGAAACGCCTTTGCATGTTTGGAAATTTAAGCCAAAACCTCATGGATGTTAGTATCATCTCAGAATACTCAGATCAACAGGAATGATTTTCTATATACGTTTTCTGGAGCTTTTCCATTCTATCATTTGCCATTTTATTGACAGCTGAGAGCCACCAACTACCTACTAATATGTAGAAAGAAAATAAGGGAGTCAAAAGAGAACCTGTTAAGCAGACTTTCAGATCTAAATGAGAGCACTGCCCAATAATGCCTTAATTATTTGGTAAACAGGAGACTTACTTTTACCCCTCTGAGAGATTACAGGTCTTCCTGTGAAAAAAAAAGAGCATTACTTACCCAACGGTGTTGTGCTGTCCACTCGATCAGCATCTGGAGAAGCATAAGAGACAGCAACAGCACAAGTCAGCACCCAGACAGTTTTAATGCAACATCCCAAAACAGAAAGGTTGTGTCTAGAATCATAGAGGGGTTTGGGTTGGAAGAGACCTTAAAGATCATGTAGTTCCAACCCCCCTGCCACGGGCAGGGTCACCTCCCACTAGGGGGATAAGGCTCCCACAACTCCTTTGGGCAACCTGTTCCAGTGCCTCACCACCCTCACAGGAAAGAATTTCTTCCTGATATCTAATCTAAATCTCCCCTTTTTTCACTTTAAAACCATTACTCCTCCATCACTCCACTCCCTGATAAGAGTCCCTTCCCATCTTCCCCATAGGCCCCATTCAGATACCGGAAGGCTGCAATAAGGTCTCCCCGGACCCTCCTCTTCTTCAGGCTGAACAACCCCAACCCTCTCAGCCTGTCTTCATAGAAGAGGTGTTCCATCCTTCTGATCATCTTTGTGGCCCTCCTCTGGACCTGCTCCACCAGGTCCATGTCTTTACTGTGCTCAGGACTCCACAGCTGGATGTCGTACTCCAGGCAGGGTCTTATGAGAGCACAGTGGAGGGGCGGATTCACCTCCCTTGAACCTGCTGTCCACCTTTCCTTTGATTCAGCCCAGGATACAGCTGGCTTTCTGGGCTGGCAGTGCTCATGGCTGGCTCATGTTCAGTTTTTCATCCACCAGTACCACCAAGTCCTTCTCCTCAGGGCTGCTCTCCATTCACTCATTGCTCAGCCTGTATCCATGTTTGGGATTTCCCCAACCCAAGTGCTGGATCTTGCACTTGGCCTGGTAGAATTTCATGAGGTTTGCACGGGCCTACCTCTCAAGACCATCAAGATCTCTCTGGGTGACATCCCTTCCCTCTAGAGTATCAACTCAGCTTGGTGTCACCCACAAACTTGCTGAGNGGCTCCCACAACTCCTTTGGGCAACCTGTTCCAGTGCCTCACCACCCTCACAGGAAAGAATTTCTTCCTGATATCTAATCTAAATCTCCCCTTTTTTCACTTTAAAACCATTACTCCTCCATCACTCCACTCCCTGATAAGAGTCCCTTCCCATCTTCCCCGTAGGCCCCATTCAGATACCGGAAGGCTGCAATAAGGTCTCCCCGGACCCTCCTCTTCTTCAGGCTGAACAACCCCACCCCTCTCAGCCTGTCTTCATAGAAGAGGTGTTCCATCCTTCTGATCATCTTTGTGGCCCTCCTCTGGACCTGCTCCACCAGGTCCATGTCTTTACTGTGCTCAGGACTCCACAGCTGGATGTCGTACTCCAGGCAGGGTCTTATGAGAGCACAGTGGAGGGGCGGATTCACCTCCCTTGAACCTGCTGCCCACCTTTCCTTTGATTCAGCCCAGGATACAGCTGGCTTTCTGGGCTGGCAGTGCTCATGGCTGGCTCATGTTCAGTTTTTCATCCACCAGTACCACCAAGTCCTTCTCCTCAGGGCTGCTCTCCATTCACTCATTGCTCAGCCTGTATCCATGTTTGGGATTTCCCCAACCCAAGTGCTGGATCTTGCACTTGGCCTGGTGGAATTTCATGAGGTTTGCACGGGCCTACCTCTCAAGACCATCAAGATCTCTCTGGGTGACATCCCTTCCCTCTAGAGTATCAACTCAGCTTGGTGTCACCCACAAACTTGCTGAGGGTGCACTTAAGCCCAATGTCCATGTCCCCATCAAAGATGTTAAATTGGTCCCAGTACAGACCCCTGCGGAACAGTGCTTACTGGTCTCCAGCTTCACATTGAGCTGTTGACTGCAACCATTTGAGCACGACCATCCAGCCCATTTCTTATCCACAAAGTGGTCCAGTGATAAATCCTTTTCTCTCCATTCTAGAGACAATGATCTTGTGTGGGACAGTATGAAATGCTTTGCACAAGTCCAGGCAGATGACATCAGTCACTCGTCCCTTACCCACCAGTGCTGTAACCCCTTTGCAGAAGGCCAGCAAATTTGTCAGGTATGATTTGGCCATCATAAAGCCACGTTGGCTGCCACCAATCACACCAGATTTCCATGTAGCTTAGCATAGTTTCCAGTAGGATCTGCTCCATGATCTTCCTGGGCACAGAGGTGAGACTGACCAGCCTGGAGTTCCCCAAGTCTTTCTTTTTTCCCTTTTGAAAAATGAGGATTATGTTTCCCCTTCTCCAGTTGCTGGGAACTTCCCCAATCTGTCAGGAGTTTTTCAATATAATAGTGGCTCAGCAACTTCATCTGCAGATTGAGAGTTCTACCAGGGCTTGATTGCTGTGGCCCAGGCTACCTCCAATCTTCACTTCTCTGATAGTGAGCAACAGGTCCAGCTGTGCCTCTCCTGCCAGGCTCTCCACCACATGTACTAGGAAGTTGTCCTCAACACACTCGAGTAATTCCCTGGACTGCTTGCAAGTTCACTGTGCTGCTCTTCCAGCAGATGTCCGTGTGGCTGAAGTCCCCTATCAACATCAGGGCCTGCACTTCTAATTTCTTTCATATAACCCTTTTAACCAACTCCTGATGGGTTGGATGTTTGTTTGTTTGTTTTTAAAGGGAGTAAACTAGAGTAAATGAAACCTGACAGTGTGATAGTGGAAAGAGCAGTTACACGTGTTTGAAAACAGTTCTGTTTGGGATCCTGACTTGCAAATGAGATCAAGATTTTGAAGTCAGAGCAAGGTCCCTCCTCTTGGGAGCATGACACCAATCAGTAATGCCACTGAAGGAAAAGGGGAGCATTTTGCAGTTGTTTCCATCTAAAGCTCATGTAAACCTATCTCCTACCCCGTTTTGATACTGATGGCTGCTTTGCAATAAATTGGATGCTCCAGACTCCACAGGCTCTAGAACACTGCCCAGACTATGAAAAGTGTGCCCACCACTTCCATTGGCAGCCATACGTCGAAGAGCAAACTGGCAGGCTAAGGCTCGTTCCGTGTCTGAAACTGCAGCCCAGCTTACTTTTAGGTGTTTGCACTGCAGACAAACTGCCTGAAACCCAGAGGCTGTGCTAAATATTTTTGCCAGCTTTCATTTTTAGATTAGAAAAATCTAATCCTGTCTAAATGTACTATTCATCCAGTTACAAAAGCCACCACGTAATTGGGGCCTACACCTGCAGTTTTCTTTTAGGGAGGGCAAGGGGAAGGTTCCTGCACCGCTTGGGAACAATTTCAGACAAAACAGCTTCACCGACGTGATAAACAAAAGAACCGTGAAACAGGATGCTCCCCAAGGTCACTTACTCTCGGTATTTTCCTCAGTTCTCTGGATAAGCCATAGTGAAACTGTCCTTGTTTGGAAAACAGCAAAGAAATCTCTTTCCTTCAACCTACAGTTGTTGTTGTTCCCTGGTTTTGTATTAAAGTCTCTTCACTGCTACAGCTAAGGAATTTTAGGAGTTGAGAGACAACAGGCTGGAAGGGAGCAGGGAGGGAAAGTATGTGAACGCCCCTAGTTAGCAAAACATAGCTCCCTGCTGACGCAGAACTGTTACCATCAAAGGTACCAAGTTATTTCCCATCCTCTACAGCATGCCATTCACTGTCACAAATGGAGGATTATTCCACACCCTCTTCTATTTTATTGTCAAAAACATTATCCTCGCACTCAGGTTTTCTCCCCATTAGCCCTAACCGTGTTGAGCCAAGCACTACTGGGTGTACTGATTCAATTTCCCACCCTGTGCTTAATCAGGTACTGTGGCTCAGCAGCTCATCCCACCAATTCATTCCTGCAGTTCTTTTAGCTTCTTTTACTGACGTGTCATATTTCATATAACGTAATAATTTATCAGAGTGCTTCATGCCAAAAGTAAACCTCTTAAACCAATGCTAACCAAAAGACAAATTCAGCATTAAAGATTAGATTTTCAAGGACCCACAGACCTCACAGGAAGAAATGGGGTTATGAGTTAGTCACAGGTTCCAACTCTGTGTGCCATTCACCAGCAAAGACGCGCAGGCCAATGGCTAGCTACGCAGGAGGTCACCACCTCCGACCAGCTGCTGATCCTTCAGAGCTGGCATCCTGCTACGTGCCTGCTCAACGTTTTCTTACCAAAGAGGATGCATTACCTGGGCTCCTCTGCTTGCAGATTTGAGCAGTCAGATCTTGGACGTACTCCGGGAATTGTTTAAAGCAGTCCCCGTAGGACACTACTTTTATTCCGTGAAGCAGCATATCTGCCTGGAGCTTAAAAAAGTGGTCTTCGTTTTCTTTAAGCACCAGCATGTAATGTTCTAAATCCACTTTATTCTTTACGGTATAAAGAAAAAGAGCTTGGAATATCTGATCCCGCAGAGTCTCTCCGCATCCCAGGAACAAAAAAGACTTGGTTCGATACAGATTTTGGAGAACTTCCTGTTAAGAAATATAAACGTGCAAGAGCTGCTTTTACTTGAGTCCAAAGGCCCAGGGGAGAACGTGTAAAAGATGTCAGGCTTAAGAGAAGAAGCAGAGCAGACATCACTACTGAACTGAATTAAGCAGATGTTTTAGGGTCAGGATGCAGTAACATCTCAGAAGCACTGTTTCTACAAAAAGGTTTACGTTCAAAACCCAAAGTTACCACACAAAATTAACGACACATGTAAATATTTCCAGTAAGGGATTTTTAACTTGAAAGAGTTATGATGACAGGCTATTAGGGTCCTGTTAGATCAATCTGTAAATAATGACTAAACATTTGACTTCTTAAAATACCTAAGATCAGGCCCTGAGTCCAGGATGCAGAGCTGGTAACAGCTTAAGCTCCTAAAAGATGAATCCTTGTTCTGATGTCTAGCATGAGCCACTCATGAGCTAATGTTCTTTGGTGAGATACACATAAAGAGCTCTAAAACCAGGACAAACAGCTGAGGATGTGACTTGGATTTGTGATTTACAAAGAAGGAATATACAAGAGCATACACTGCCCCAGCAACGTGCCTCAGCTGGCTTTCTGATTAATACTGCCAATTCTCTGGGCCCCCAGTTATTTAATCTGCATCAGCTGACAAGCCCTAGCCTTGGGTCACGTGTATGGTATGCAGTGATTACAATAAAATAGTTTGGCAAAACAGTAAAAAATGTAAAGATCACACAAACCATGACTTCAGGATCTTGAGTAACATCTTTATAGCCCGAGGGATCTAGCACCATTCCACAGGGATCTGTATATAAGCCGTGGATATGAAGAACTCCGTATTTTATATGACCTCTTGCCCACTGAAGAACCTAAAGCAAAGCATGAGAGTTACATTCTCTTGTTAAAACAGAACGGACTAAAATGACCAAAATTCTGCAAAAATATACAGCTGTCCTAACTTATAAAACCTCTTAAAGCAGAAATGACCTTTTCTGCAGCAAGAGAAAATTTTAATTACTAATTACACAGCTTACTTCAATTTATAACACAGAGGTGAATGCTGATACTGAAGACATCTCTGGCTTTTTTTGGTCTAAACAAGCATTCAACTAGGTAGCAAAATCCAGCAACAGTGAGAGTAAAGACAGGAACAGCAAATTAACAACCAGCTAGCTGAAATCGCATTTCTGCTGCTCACAAGTACTTAACCTAAGTTAAATAAGTTTGGGGTTGTTTTTTTTCCAGGGAATGGAGGGGCATGGAACTGGAACATCACTGAAATTCTGTCTGGTAACTGTTATGAGATTATTCAGAATAAAAAGACCTGTAAAATAAATGTCTGTGCATCTGCTGTTAGCTTATAGACATGCTTTACCAATTATGAAGTTTTAACCTTGATGTTGTTTAAAGAGGAAAACACCTTTAAATGTAGCTTAGAGGCGGGGGTCAGTCTCTTCTCCCAAGTCACAGGCAACCGGACAAGAGGAAACAGCCTCAAGTTGCACCAGGGGAGGTTCAGGTTGGGTATCAGGAAAAATTTGTACACTGAAAAGTTTATTAAGCATTGGAATGGGCTGCCCAGGGAGGTAGTTGAGGTACCATCCATGGAGGTACTCAAAAGACAGGTTGACATCATGCTTAGTGAGATCGTTTAGTGATGAGTTGCTGATTTTTTATCAGAGTTTGGGTGATGGTTGGACTAGATGATCTTAAAGCTCCCTTCCAACCTAAACAATTCTATGATTCTATGATTATAAAGTCTAAAAATTTTACTTCTCTCATCATACCTTATCCTTATCTTTCAAGTCTAAAGATTCCATAGGTTTACCCTGTTGCTGACCAAATATTTCAAGTAAATTATCATAGTTTGTAGTGAGAACCATCGTGCCTCTCTCCATGAGTCTCAGGATTGATTGCAGAACAACAGGATTCTGAATGTGCTGTTCTAAATTATCAAACACCTCCATTAAGCAATCCTGGAAGAAGTTGGGCTTCGTATCCCCAGTACGCTGAAGAAAGAAACAGACGAACATTTCGTGAGGACCACGTGCACCTCCAACCTCCAACTGCCTCCAACAGAAACCCCACAGCATTTGTCTACCTAATGCCAAAGCATTTATTTAACAGAGGGCTGACAATACTATACAAAGCATAAATGTAGAAAACCATTGCAACCAACCTCAAATTATTCAGGTGCTCATGCCTCCACTTAACGTAGCTAAAAATACTAGTCTGGGTTTCTCAAGGAAACTTGTAATACAGGGACAATTAGACAAAACTATTTTGCTACATATACATATAATCCTCACTTGCTCCCTTCTAACCAAAGAGAAGGTAGGCTCTCCTAACAGCGTAGGCTGTGTTTGCCCAGCATTATCAGCTCAGACTGGCAGGAACGTGTAACAGTTCTATAAAATATACAGGCTTCCCATTCAATAAATCGTGTTACAGAAAGAACAAAGGGCTGTTTATAAACACAATATAGTTACGGGCCCAACTACATGGAAACCTCGCCTCTTCTCAGTATGGCTTCACTGCTCTGAAAATCAGTTACTGTACTAAAACTACCATTCCCTGGATTCGGAGTCTGGAATATCCTATGAAAGAAAGGTAGAGTGGTTTTGGGGGTGGGGTTCTTCCTGGTTGAGAAAAACATACTAATCATGAAATCTGCTACAAAGTCTATCCATACACGCAGACTCTTAAAAGAGAGAGGTGTTGCAAAACACTCAACACATCCTACACCTTAACAGTATGTATGGCACCCTAATTATTTCAACTACAAGACTTGGCAAACCTATTAGCACTACCTGAACATCTCTGGAACCTAAGATGAACGGCCGAGAAACCAGGCATGTATGGGCCGTCACCTCCAGTGCAGTGTGAGCTGCAGCAGTGATGAAGTCCAGGTGACCTAAGGCTATCAGTAGGGTCAAGGTCTACCTGTATTTTTAGGGTATCTCTAGCTTTAGCCAGCAGAGCTATAAATTCCTCTTCCAGTTCCAAGAAACATTATGGCATATATAAGAGGACTATTGCTTCCATTAATTACAACGATCGCTCACCTACACTAAAATGCAAGTATTTTTTAGCCACTCCAAAACGTCGAGCATATGATACGATTACCATAAAGATTTCAATTTTTTACCAGAAAGAAAATCAAGTCTTTGAAAGCTGAAACGAATTTTTGTTTATAACAAGAGTACATCGTAACTTTAGAAATCGGTATCGGTTACAATCATACTCACCGGGGACATTTTTCTGATGAGATCATGTGCAACCACAAGCAGGTCTCTATCTTTGACTACTTTTTTGCGAAATTCAGCAACATCCCCTGGATGCAGCACCTCCAGCTGTTCAGCTGCTTCAATCACAGCCTCAATGCAGCTTCTCCAGGAGCACAGCGCTGGGATTCCTGGTGCTACTGCAGCACCTACCCCAGTGCCGATGACAAGGAGAAGGTCCCGAGGCTGCTTTCTTATGAGACTTTTTAAGAATTTCCTTTAAAACAGAAAACAAAAAAAAATCTTCTTTTTTATTTTTACAGTGCATTTTCTATCTTCTCTGAAGATCTCCTGAGTGACTCAAGAAGTCCATGTGCATTATTAATCCTTGTGCAAAATACTAACCAAGCGAAAGGCACCAAGTTCTCCAGTTCTACGCAGAAGAAAGGACTGGCAGCAGTTCACAGCCTTCCCCCAAACAAAAATGTACTTTAAGGGTTTTTTTGTCATTTCAGGCAAGTGTAATTCGTGCTTGATTAATTTAAGCCCCCCAAATGGCAACGACTTCAAATCAATTACGTCTTTGAGCTCCAAACTGACAGTTACCAATTTTCAATCCATTGGGCTCCCCAAACACCATTTCATTTGAAATTTAAAATAAAATAAAAAAACAAGCAAAAAAAAAAGTAGTCAAATCACTGTCCAGTGATTTACTTAATACGTGTCTGACAGAAAAGAAGCAGAACTATTTCAAAGGGAAAAGTCATAATATTTTGAAGAAACAAATTTTTGGTTTCCTGGGAAAAAGTAGTCTCTTTTAGTCTTAGTTTAGGATACAGGAACATAAGAATGGTCACACGTGTTCAGGTCAAGGGCTCACCTAGTTTATTATTCAGACATTACTAGCCACAGATTACTCTCAAAGGCATATTTAGTTCTATGTCAGCATTCACTGGGCAAGCCAGCACAAGGAGCTGTAGAGAAAGTCTGGGTTTCCTGATTATTTTGCAAAAAAAAGTGAAAATGCATTTAAAGCATACAGTTAAATCACTGTATTCAAAGAAGGATTTCAGTATTACAGAAGCTTAAAATTCCCTTGACTTCCAAAACTACCTTTACAGGTTTTTAATTCCTGTTAATCTGGTAATACAGATATTCCACACCTCTTATTTCACAATCATCTGTAACTACCCAACTAAACTGGTACGGTTTAACTTGAAATGGCCTCAGACAAAACAATTAATAGACAAGTAGATAAGGTTGCTAGCTAATGCATACAAAGGATATGTCTCTGATAATCCCCATGCCTCCCTGCTACATTCAGCACAAATTGTTATTCCTTACAAACAGCTTAACTGAGTCTGAAGCACTCAGTCAGTGGGGAGACTGACTAGTTTCTGGGGTCATCTCAAGTTTTCAAGCACGATGTTGTTCTTGTATGCAATTGTCAGTAATGGATTTCCACTGTGTTTGCAGAGTTTCATTAAGAGACAGTTTGATATAACCTTTGCAACAAGTTACCTGGATTTCTGCTCACTTCTCATTGTTGATCGTTCCGATGAATCCATCTCTGAGCTCTAAGTAAAATAAAAAGTAAAATAACTCTTAAAGCTGCTACCTTATAAAAGGCCAACATTAAAACCAGATGTATTACTATTAGCATTTTCTATTTATTCTTATGAAGTTTTTAAAACCAAGAGGATGTCACATCCCAGCTCGGCAGCTCACTGACAGAAACCAAGCTGACAAAGTCTGAGAGTGTGAACCTACCACAGCTCTGCTTAAGCTCAGTCAATTGGCATTTTGAAGCTAACAGAGATGTGGCTATTCACGCAGCTGAAAATTTTGTGTGTCAAATTTATACCACAATAATGAGATAAGAGGCCTTCTCCTACCAGCCTGGCTACTCTACCAGACCATACAACACTAAAGATTTTTTCTTCTCAGCAAGTATTTTAAATAAAAACTTATTTCTGCATCATCTGTATTATGTCTAACGAACAAGAAGGTCTGCACCTTGGCAAAAGAACTTGGCTACAGTATCATCCTTTAGAAATTCCCCAAGTTTCATCACATCAATTCTTGGCTTTGCTTTTATAAGGATGTCTTTTTTGTTTGGCCTTGAAACACATTCTTAGTTTGTGTAGACTGCAGACCCTAATCCCTCAAATAAACATTCTGCCAAATCCTATAGCTCATAAGGCTACTTGCCAACACACAGGTTCACATGCTGGAAGCGATTTTGGAAACAAGAGGCCTGAGTTCATACCTTAACTGGGGAAAAAAAAAGAAAAAAAAAGAAAAAAAAAAGCCCAAACAAACAAAAACAATGAAAAAATAAAAACCAAAAACCCCCACCCCACCCTATGATGGAGGGACAAGAGCATTTCTGAGGAAAACACACAGATCTCTGCAAATGGACCCAGGTTGTCTTTTCAAGTGAAAAAAATATTGCTGTGATATTTATTTTCTCCATGCTCTATCCCTTTGCTGACAATACCCTACAAGGATGCTACACCATCATCTGGAGAATATTAGCACATTCAAAATTCAGAACAATAACCTTCCTAGAACAAAACACTTCAAAATTTAGAGAACAAGACTGCTGTATACATGGAAGAGTTGAGTTCACAATGCAAAAAGAGCACATGAAGGAATTCCAACATATTTACTCTGAGAAAGCTTGTATAACTCCATCCAGTGAAGCACTTGGGAAAAAAATCCCTGAGAAAGCTTTAATAATTACATTAGCAACTTATCAAAATTAATAAAATAAGCATCTTACCACAAGGTGCTGTCACTACCGTTTTAGACCTCCCTGTTCCCTCTTATCCCTTTAAGTTTCTTTCTGAAAGCAGAAGCTGTGCAAATGTGGCAGCAATTACCAGCAACCCATAATAGCAAAATGACTGCAAATGCTAAAGTTCAAATTTCTCTGTGCCTGTTAGGACTCAGTAACTGCAACTAGTCTTCAATATTCTCTTCCTAGACATAATAAACACTTCTTCGATGAGCTGACCTAGAAAAAGAGAGGACCCGGTCACCTGCATTCAACGCTGGTTTACTTTTAAAAAGGCACATTGGAATAACCAAAAGAAAGTGCAGTTGCCTTTCAGCCACCTTTCCTCATGGCAGCCTGGCAACTGGACCTCACTGTAATCCAGGTATGCCTGAAAGCACCGAATGGGAGATTATTGGAAGAAATTCTAATGTCAAATTTTCTTCCTTTTCAGGAAAAAAAAAAGCTAAGAGAATTGGGTTTGTTCAGCCTTGAGAAAAGAAGGCTCCTTATCGCCACGTTTCAGTACGGAGAGAGTGGCTACAAAGTAGATGGAGAGTCCCTTTTTAAAAGGGGTCACATGGAAAAGGTGAGGGGTAAATGGGTACAAATTAGTTCTGGGGATGATTCCCAATGGATGCGAGAGGAAAATTTTTCACAATGCGAACCCTCTGCCATTGGAATAATCTCCCACAGAAGAGGTGGATTCCCCAACGCCGGACACTTTTAAGGTTTTGCTGGACAGGCTACGGGGCCATCTCGTCTAGACCATGCTTTTGCCAAGAGAGCTTGGACCAGATGATCCTCGAGGTCCCTTCCAACCTGGTCTTCCAGTATTTTATTTAAGGCTCTACCCCTGAAGTAACAGCTCTATTCTCCGCCTGAAACTTCGACTCGACGGTCTCACTGACCCAAAGGGGTTTTCTCTAGCAGTTTCACGTAGAACAGCCTAAACCGTTCGACGCAAAGGCAGCGGCGGGCAGAGGGAAGCCTCTGTCCCCTTCCCACTCCACCGGCCCGCTGACTCCCTCTGCCATAAAAGCAGGAGCAACGGGCTGGGCAGGGCCGTGGTTTCCGCCGAGCCAAACCCCCCGTCCCCCTCTGGTAACAGAACCGGGGTTACACGGCGACCTGCGAGCGAAAAGAAGCCGCTTACCCCCGGCATAGCCGCCACCGCCGCCCCCGCCAGCAGGGCCGTCCCCTCCTCGCTGCTGTCCCCGCCGGCTGGGAAACAGCCACAGCATGGAGGAAGGTTCCGCCCGAGAACGGTTCCCGCCGCCGCGGTGGGGGCAAGAGGCACCGGGAAGGCGAGAGCCGCTTCAGGCGAAGCCCTGCGCGGTGGCGGAGCGACGGTGGAGGCGAGGCGAAAGGACCCACCACTGCGCCCGCGGTAACCGGGGCGGTTGGCGGGTTCCTACGCCTCGCTGTAAAGGGGGCACGGGGAGCGCTGGCGCAGCCCCAGAAACACCTTGAAAACTTTTTCTCAGGCAAAAACCACAAACGAGCTGCCTGCGGGGAACGGAGGAATCGCTTCCCAGTTACAGGGGGAGAGGGACTGGGAAAATGGAAGACTTGCGGGGTTAGCGCTGGGAAAGCTTAGGGGCGATAGAAGCCTTGAAGCTGGAAGAGTATCGGGGCGAGGGGGAAGCAGAGCAACCGCGGGCAAAGAGCAGCGAAGAAGAGACGGCGGAGTTACCTGCCGGGGCTCTGGGGACGGGACGGGCTGGGCTGGGCTGGGCTGGGACGGGCCGGGGCGGAATGAGGCACCGGGCGGGCGGGATGAGCCAGCAGCAGGTGGCACGTGCGGCCCGCAGTGACGGCGACAGCAGCCCCGCGCGCGCCTGAACGCCGACAGCCAGAGCTCTCCTCCTCCCGCTTCCAGAGCTTTCCTTCCTCCCTTCCCTTTCCTCCCCTTCCTCCCTTTCTTTCCTCCCTTTCTTTCTTGCCTTTCCTCTCTTCCTTCCTTTCCTTACATTCTTTCATTCTTCCTTCC
>VZTM01005718.1:30957-54048 GCA_013400555.1 Jacana jacana | reverse complement strand
CCCTTCCTTCCTTTCTTCTTCCCTTCCTTCCTTTCTTCTTCCCTTCCTTCCTTTCTTCTTCCCTTCCTTCTTTCCTCCTTCCCTTCCCTTCCCTTCCCTTTTTTAATTTTTAATCTCTTAAAGCCAAAGCCTAAAAACCTCAAAGTTCCTTCACCGGGGCATTTTACAGCATTTGATTAGCAACATTCAGCTCAGTCCCACCCCACCCTCTAGCAGCAGTGCCCGCTCTTCTCTGCAAGGCCCCTGTGGGTTTGATGGGGTGACCTGAGTGAGGTGAGGAGGTGGCTCTGGCATGAGAACCAGGCAGTTGGGTGCTGAAGGGTACTTACTGCTGAAGCGCACCCCCACGTTCCAGTTGCAAAGCTGTGTGGAAAACGCATCATTCTCTTGATTTAGACTTTGTAACTGGCATTTTCAAAACTGGAGCCCGCTAGTACTCATGGTACCATTTTAGAGGCTTTTGAAGAGAGGCTTTTGAAGTACTTACTGGTATAAGCTTCCCAAACATCAGTCTTTTAAGACTTTCTATGTTTCTACAGTCGGTCACTTCTGGTATAGTTTTAGAAACAGTGTTTTGGTAAGGTTGGCCAGTTTTGCAGATGAGACATAAAGCCACTGTTTTTATTCCGTATCCGGTATTACTTTTGGCAAAGAGTAGCTGTGTTGACCACAGTGACTTCACTGACTTTCAATTTGCATAAGAACATTGTGTCCTTGGGAACTGTCCGTGCAATACTCTCCAGGCATCACTTCTCACTCTGTCATTTTATTCTCTTACTGTGTTGCCCTGTCCCTAGGCAGGCTAAGCCTGTCCTAAGCTTGTCCCTGGACAGGCTTAACAGACATTTGGAGAGTCATACGCATTGTGACAGGGAAGATGGAGGATCAGAGAGAACAGGGAGGGAGAAGAAAGAGTGTTAACGGCAATCTCACCTGAAAACTGGAGTTTGATTCGGTTGGAGAAGCTCTGCAGCTCTTCCACCTATTTTGCTTTTCACCCTTCGCTGCTGCCAGTCACTCAGCCAGGTGTTTCAATGTGCTGAAATTTAGGGTTCAGTAACCCTGAAGGTCAAAGATCTTGTGTTTTAAAAGAACCAGGTGACACTCTGCTTCCTAAACCCCAGTCACTATGTGGGGAATCCAGCTTGGAATGCCATTTGACACTGCTTTGTAATAGCATTGGAATGTATTACTAAATAATTCGCTGAATATCTCAGAATATTTTGTCAGCTGTAGACAGGAGTCACAAAGACTTGCTAAATATTTTCCTGAGCTGAGGAAACTCAAGGTCTGGAGGTCAGACCCATCCTGTAGAATTACAATACCGAATATTCTTCTTTGTTTCACATTAATTGAAAAAGTAATACGAGAGAAAATATTTGTGAAAAAAGGCCCTGGAAAGTTTTTTCCCTCTTTCAGCCTGAATCAATTCATCTGATAAATGTTATTACCTTTTCCTGTAAGTCTTGCTCCTTTCATATCCTCAGACTACAATAACTATTATTGAAAAACCCCAGTGGTCCTCACAACAATAATAAATTCCATGAACTCTGGATTCCCCTGCAAGGGGTTAGGAAACTCTCAAAGGACAACAATCAAATATGGTACAAGAGCAAGTGTGTAAACTATAATCAAAAGGAGGCTTAGTATACTTTTCCAAATGTACAACAGGAGGTAACTAGGCATTATTTTCCATTATGTATCCTTCTTATTATTCAAAATGACAGAGACAGGCACTCACCGTTACAAAAACACCGGCATGAAGTCCAGTAGCAGAAGTCAGAGTGAGAAGAGGACGCTGAACTGTGGTGAAACCCGTAAGCTTTGAAATAGGAAGGAGTTTCAAGAAGCAGCAAAGGCAGGCAAGTACTACTGCTACAATAAAGAAACTCCAAGAGGTAAAACACATACGTTAAATAAAACACCTAGAGAGTCTTACCACTTGAATCGACCTAAGCAAATTCATATGTTTATCCAACTGTACTGAGCAATACCTTAAATCAGTTGCTTATTTTGGGCTTGCTTGCAGACTTTGGAAATATTACTCAAAGTGATGTAATCAAGATAAGAAATGCAGCTGGTTGGTTTTGGCTGGACAAAACAACGTGTCTGATCATTCAGCTGTGTTTTTATGCCCTGGGATGTAATGCTGATTTACTTTTGACATCTTGCTGTTTAATAAGTTATGGTAAAGTACATCCTAGTTTGTGTTATGCCAGAACCTGCTGGTTTGGAAGAAAACAGGTAAAACTCATAATGAAAGTTTATTGAGCCTGCTGAAAAGTACCTTTTAGACACAAACTAACTTGTGTCTTAATTTTTTTCATAGCAGGAAGCCAATTTGCCCCTGTTGATTGAGATAAAATTCCTTCTGTGTGCACAATGGAACTGCCAGTTACTCCCTGATAGGTGATTATTTTTTTCTACCTCGGAGCTGACTGGATCTTAACTGCTTTGTCATCTTTGCAAACAGAATAGTGTATAAAATACTTTGAAGAAGAAAGATACTATCAGAAATTCAAAGTATGTTTTCAAAAGCCAGTGTCAGTTCACTTAGAGTTTACTTGTGATTGACTATAGAGATTAATTTTCAAAGACAACCTTTTCACTTTACTTCCATCACTGTGTGTGCATAAGCCCTACGGAGTTACATGATCTGTAAAAGAATTCTGAATGTAACTGCAGGGGTACACTCATTATTAGCTCATTTTCAGAAGTGACAGGCACATCTTCAGTGTCAGATACCAACAAGGTCTCCCTACAGTCAACTTTTACTTAAAAGAGCAACACTACATGCAAGTTCTGCATTACCTTGTAGCTACTTTTCTCACATTGAGTTGCAATCCCTATTTATCAATGTGTAAAATTTCCTGCTGCTGTCCTATGCTTTCAATGAGACAGGGAAGAACTGATAAACTACAGCTTCTTGGCATTCTTTTTTGAGGTCCCTCTTGAATAGCAGAATAAGCTTTAATAGTAAAAGGTCAAAATGCCAGTATGTAATTTTATAGTATGCTCCCTCTTAGGATTAAATGCAATTGTTCCATCCATTTACCATGGCTTTTTTCCCCCATAGTAATAAGTTGATTTAATAATTTGTAATTATTTATTTACTATTAATATTATATAATTATAATTATTCATATTCCTGTAATTAAAATCTCTTTTCTAGAGTCCAGTGACATTAACATCAGTAAGAGCGTAGTCTTTTCAGTATAGTCATATGCAGAAAAAACATATATTGAAAAGGGTAAATGGTGTGGGGAGGAATAGCTCTGCTGGCCCCAAGGTCTTTCTGACCTTGAATTTAGTTTGAACTGTTTATAACAAAGTTATAATGTTTGAGTTTGCTTTCAAAACTAAGAACTGTAACTGGCAGGAACCTCCTTAGATTAAAAATGTTGTCTTTTGCACCTTTCTGATAAAAAGAAACAAAGGAGCTCAGTCACAAGGCCACAGAAACAAAAACAAACAAAAAAAAAGGGAGAAAAAAGGTAATAGGAAATAAAATTGAGACTACTTTGCTGTTTGGTGAAAAACATAACTAGGTCAGGGAAGTGAACCTTGGGAATATTATTTTAAGACCTTGTTGGTGAATAGGCATAAAAGTCTTTCTTGGTTGACGAATATCAGATGTTGAAAATGTTTGCCAAACTATCTGTCCCTATAAAATAAGATAAAATTAGAGCTGTTACTCTGCTCTGTTAGAGTGTATCAGATGCTGAAGATGTAGAAAGAGATTTTTTCCTGCTTGGCTGGGCTTTTGTGGTCTGTCTGATGGCTACTTCTTCTACCTAGGCGCATAAGCTTAAAAACACCATCACAGAATCACAGAATCTCAGGGATTGGAAGGGACCTTGAAAGATCATCTAGTCCAATCCCCCTGCCGGAGCAGGAACACCCAGATCAGATCACTCAGGAATGCGTCCAGGCGAGCTTTGAATGTCTCCAGAACCAGAAGGAGACACCAGAACCTCCCTGGGCAGCCCCTTCCAGTGTTCAGTCACTCTCACTGTGAAGAAGTTTTTCCTCATATTTAACTGGAATCTCCTATGTTCCAGTTTGCACCCATTACCCCTTGACCTATCATTGGATGTTACTGAGAAGAGCCTGGATCCATCCTCCTGACATCTCCTCCTCAAGAGATCAGCAGGCAGAGAGCTATAAAGACAACCAGTACATGGCTCCGGTGTGCAGTGCAGAAATACAGTAGAGAAGCATAGATTGAGATCTTGGACTTCTCTCCATCTGCAGCAAAGAGGAGACCTGAGGACAGGAACCCTGTGCAGTGGTGGCTAGTCAGATGGGCTGTCTGAACCAGCACAGGTATCACTGGGGAATTATTTACATTATCATGCTATTGACTGCCCAGATCTCATGTATTTTCTAGTAAACGAACACTTGTGGTGAGGTTGTTTGTAGTATGGTCTCTCCTGCATCTGAATTAGTTGTGTCTAACTCCTAATTTGGGGCATAGCTGGTGATATCTATATTTGTAATTCCTGTGAAGTCAGAACCAAGTCTAGAGGGGAAGCTGCGAGTCTAACACTTAAGTCCAGGGATGTAAGCCAAATGGAATCTTAAGTAAAGTTATTTGGCTCTAGCCAGCTGCAGTGCCTTCTCCCCTGCAGCATGCCTAAAGAGAAATTGTTACACCATGCTCATGTTACATTTGCTTGGATTAATATCACCACCAGATGAGAACCGTATTATGCGTCCTATACAATTTTTGGTGTGAGATATCACCATTACAAATCTCATTTAATGCATATTGTAACAAAGTGTTTTGTTCTAATGTAAGCTATCATTCCAATAAGGATTCCAGGTCCCAGCCCAGGGGTATTTGGACACTTACCTTCCATTCTTTCACTTGAGAATCTAAGCCTTTACTCAGAAACTAATAGATACTATATCACAGAAAGAAGACATTCAGGCAGGATTGTGTCTTCAGGCCTCAGCTTTAACTACTTGAATGCTATACAAGCATAAATGCTTGAAAAGTTATAAGAATGTCCTTCATTCTACACGAAAAGAAAAAAAAAAGCTATACAGTTACTTTNATTTTGACTTTTCATATTTTACTAGAATATATTACAATAAGAAATTTTTGTAAGCAATTTTCAGTCTGATATTTTGTTACCTGGCTCTGAGTCTCTTTAAACAGATGACATGTAAAAGTTCTCCATAATCTTCAGGATTTATTGTGCAAGTTATCAACTCCAGTGCTGACTCATACTGCAATACAGCTCTCTCCAGAACTCATTTTTATAAGAAACAATAAAAGTAGAATTAGGTTTATTCTACTAATGCAATCTTGATTACAGCAAATGCTAGTTAGTTTATGGGTAACTTTTTAAAAAGTCTGCTTTCTAATAAATGACTGCCTTCTCCCACTTCATCTCTTACAGTGGCTTTTAGCAGAAGAGATGGAAAAAAACCCAACCAAAACACAAAAATCAACACCACTTTACCTGTGCAGTGTGTTCCAGGCTGAAAAACTGCCTTGTGAAAAAATCCAGATACCTCCAGGTAGTTAGTTTGGGGTTTTGTGGAAAGTAAGGTAGTTAAAAGGTTTGAGTAACAGGAATTTCCCAAGATTTCAGGCTCGTTCATTTTCACTCTGTATCTCCTCAGCTGCTAGCTACAGCAAATACTTGCACTGCACACATGAGGTGCCACAATGAGAAGTAATCCTGTGCAATGGCATTCTATTACTCTTCCATAGCAGACTAAGATTTGATTTGGTGTCTTGAAGTGAATTAAAGCTATAATTAAAGCTTTTCAAAGAGTTTTAGTACAAAAAGCCATTGCGTTTTATATGTCACTCATCAATTTCTCAGAAAACTAAAAAGCCAGTCTTTCTATTTTATTTTTTTTCTACAACAGAAGATCTGTAGAAACAAAAAAGAAAATCTGTACTATCACTAGACTAAACACCATAAGGGCATACTTATCTGTCTGGCTAACATTTATAAAAAATATTTGCAAAGACAGGCATCCCAGAAATATTTTCTGGAAAGGCATCAGGCTATGTTGTAGTAATGCAAGCCTGTTCATAATCAAAGAAAAACCAAATTCAGCCTGCAGCCATCCTATCACGGACTATGTTCCTTTTACATAGCAGAAGCTAGAGATATTGGTATTTGGGCAAGGGGATCCAAAACAACAATTATATAACTACCTTAGTATATATAGAATTCGCTGTCCCTGGCTAAGTCAGTAAGATCTTTCTCCTGCTCATGCTAAATTAACATTCAAGGAAGGCAACAACAAAAAAATGTGCTTTTCCTTTGTGCAGAAACTCAAATGATATAATTATTAATACTTGTGACTTAGTCAAATCCCTATTGGAATAGTTCAGCTCTGTTTAACTAACTTTCTTTAGTAGTTTCAATTGGATACCTCCTGTCAATGTGCTTAAACTGTTCTGTGATTTTATACAGGAACATAGTGAGTAAGTTCAGAAAGAATCCCTTGGTTTTGCAAGTCCAGATTAAACAGTATTATTAAACAGCAGGAAGCTGTGTTGTACTCGTGGGCATAGCAGTGACTATCTGACTTAAATGCTTCAGAATGAGAGCATTATGTAAATATACCCATGATTAGTATAAAAAAGGTAATTTATTTTAAGTGCCTGAAAACGAGCTGAATAAATGATTTAACTAGGGGCTGAAGAGAATTGCAAACTAACTTGGAGAGACCTACTGGAATGGTTGTATATTAATATAAGCAAATTTAAATAAATCCCTTACAAAACTGTATTGAAAGAACACTACAGTAAGGTTCAAGCTCAAATGCTAAAAAGCCAGGAAACAGAAAATGAAGTATTAGTAGAATCTGTTTTATTCTGCTACTTTGCATTTTATAGTACCTTAAATATTCAAAGCATGGTTTCCACTGACTACAGTGCAGCTGGGAGTGTTTAGTGTTTGTCCAAATCAGATCTGGATCCTCAAACTTTATTCCTAGATAACAAATAACAAAGTATTAGTGATCACACTAAAAATTTTTGTGGAGGTGTTTTGTCCAGATTAGCACAAGAACCCCATGGTAGCTGAAAAAACTAAGTCTTCCTCCCGAGTAGCGATGAACTGCCTGAACTTTGAGATTGTAATTTTATTTTCATTCCTTGTTTGATGCAAAGCAGTGTTGTTATCTGTCATACAGACCTGATTCATCTGCAGGGACAGAAGCATGAGGAAGACATAATCTGTGACTGTGTAATTCAAGACAGTACCATAACACCTATAACTAAAATGCTAAAATAATGTTGCAGGAATATCCAGAGTACAAATTTCCACCCTTAACTAACTTGACTTTGCAGCCATAGCATTAACACTGTTAAGAGTGCAAGGTTAGTGAAAGACAAGCAGGTGAAATTCCATTATGTGTTTTTAGGACCAGAGACTTTAGTAGCAATTCAAGGACCTTTGTCACATAAGTGAAGAAAGGAACTGATAACAGAAGAAAAGTTAACAAGCTCTAAATACACAGATACTTGTGATGGGTGGAGCTGGTTCTGTGGGTTTCACAGATACCAGGAACAGCAGAGGAATGGTGAGATTCAGGAATCCTCGGTTCCTATTCAGGTTTGCAGGTAAACAGTTTATATTCTGTATTTCCAATTTTATGCATGCAGCACCACCTTTCCTCTGTTCCTGCCAGTCTGTTAAGAGAGGCTTGCCTCTATCCCAAGTTGATCCTTTGTCCCTAGTTCTTTCTATGTTTGTCATTCTTCCAATCTTGATTTCTTTATCCAGCCAGCCACACTCTCATTTTGAGAAAGACTCATTAATTCTAAGTACATTCAATAAAGTCTCTTTGCCAGGTCACGTCTAGTTTCCTTTTTCCTTATCCCTCAGCACTTACCCTGCTCTTGTCCTTCCTTTGCACAGTGATGTGCAGTCCTACTTCGTCCCTTTTCTGGCTCTTTGTGCTGAACAACCCCCCTGTTCCTTGAGCATCTTGGCTCCCTGCCAGACACTTCATTTCTTCCAGAGGATTGATCAGGCTTGTTCTGCTTCCCTCACAGTCAGAGCGTCCCTCCTTCTGTTTTACCTACAGACCTCTAGCTCTGGCTATCCCTTCTCGCTTTTTTCCTCTGCTGTCACCTCAATTGATTTTTTTTTCCCATCTTAGTTACCCTGCACAACACATTTCAGTCTCCCTTTCTTCCCACTGCCTAATTCTGGTCTGTTTGCTCATCAAATCCCACTCACAATGACCCTTCATTCTTCCCTTCAGCACAGTTTTACCCATCAATCCCAGATTTACTAGATTGTATCGCCCTCATCTCTTCCTTCCTCTCCCATTATGCACTTTTCTCCTTGTGACATTTAAACCAAATGGTTTCCTCATTCCTTTGGGGTCGTGTTGCTACTGAGAAACGCTCACCCCTAGGAAATTATGTCAAATGTAACCTCAACCCTTGAGTAACCATTGCAGGGAAGGACAGCCTCCAAGCTCTATTCCTGAAGCGAGGCACCCTCACAGCCTGCTCAGGGTACAAAACAGCACAAGGCCCACAGGCAGGAGCTGGGCTTTCACAGCTGTGAACAGTCTCCCAATCTAACAGGGCATCATGCACCCACACCTGGGCCGCCAAGGCCATCGTCACCACTGCAGCCTCAGCTGGGGAATCAAGCAGGCCCCATGGGTTTGGGCCCTTCCACAACCCTCATGCAACCATCTAACCAGCAAATCCTGGTCTGTAGCATGGGGAGTGACAGCAAACAAAAGCTCACAGGGCAATGAAACAGTGGGGAGAGTGTTTTTGAGTTGCCAAATGAAAATAAATTGTAATAAATTACCTCCTAATCAGCAGAACTAACAAACCTGCTCTCATGTACCTTATTGTCTTTCCAATGGCTGCTTATACCAGCAGCTGCTGGTTTAAGGCCAGATTCATGCTGCTTCTGCTGCCAAGGGAGAAGCAACAGTTTCTGCCTGCCTTCCCTGCAGCACAGCACTTACCTCCTATGCTCAGCTGCTGGCATGGCTGCTAATTAAGTGGAGTCGTAATTATCTTTCAGATCACTTTACTTCACTCAGATTTGGCTGGAGGTGTTCAGTGAGTTCAAGAGCTGTTAAAGAAACTGGCATAATGGTATGTGCTGTATATCCTTGGGTAATTGAGCTGAAAATTAAAAGCAAGCTTAAGCTCTTGCCCAGAGACTGGCAGAGACCCTCCACCCCAGTAGGGCTCAGCTGCTTTATGGTATGTTTTCAGCTATAGCAGCCACTGGCTCTCAGCTGTAGGTAGGGGTGGGCATGGTGGCACTGAGCTGCCCCCACACCCCCAGCAGCCAGCCCGCCCCTCAGGGATACTCTCTGGGCCTGGTCACAGAGCTGGACCCTAGGAGGCTTGCCTGTAGCTACCAGCCACAGCTGATACCTGCCTGTTGAGGCCTGGGTTGGCCTGTGTGGCTCTCCTGCCTGAGCTCAGGAAAACTCAACCCTTCTCCTGTCAGGATGGGCTCAGCTGCCTCAGCAAGCTAGAGAATGGTAAGTAGCTGGAATTGTTTTTTTTTTCTTCCTCAATGGAGAAAACTCCATTTTATGAGATTAGTCCCCTCACTATTTCTGTACTTGTCTGCTAGAGAACCAGCACCCACACCCCAGCCTGGTGCCAGGGCAGTGGCAGTCCAGAGGAGCCATCTTCCCTCTTCAGCACTGCTTTCTTACCTCACCCATCCCTTCCTGACCGGGAACCAGGATCTAGCCTGCCAGCCTCCCCTATGGCCCCTAAACTCTACTTCACCCCCACTTCTCCAAGAGATGTCTGTATATTCAGTCCTATTTTGTCCCAAATACCAAAAAATGACCACACACCCCTGCCCAATACCGTCAAGTGGAAGCTGGTTATGCAACTGCCAAGCACAAAGGCCCATAGAGGAGCTGTCTTAACAGTCAGTCCCTGGGCTGCCAGATCTGTCAGTCCCAGCTCTATAGGTGACAGCCATACTGCCACTGCTGTCTCTCTGGTGTCTGCAGCTGCCTCTCCTTTCCCTGTTTTGGAGAGGAGCCCCTTGAAAGGTTAGAGCAGCAGTCAGATGGCAGGACGGGAGATTGCTAGGTCTTACTGGGGGCTTGCTTAGCCTGCCCCATATAGAAATATATTTAAATATGTTTTAGCTTGTTATAGTTTGCTTTTATGAGGAGAAGAAGGTGAGGTATTTTCTACTCTATGCAATTGCTATGCCTTTTCTCCTCTCTTTCTCTCTCACTTGAAATTTCAAGCTTCTGGTATCAAACATTGGAGTGCTACAGGCATTCAAGGAAAAACAAAAACAAATGGGGACAAACCAAACTATTTTCCTTAGCCTTGATCTTGGAAAGTGAATTTAAGACTATTTTCTAGAGTATTTTTTTAGTCTATTGCAAAACCTCAGCCAGAATGGTCAGATGTTGGGAAGATCATGAAGTAGCTAAAGACTGGGTCCTTTAGCTAATGGTGGGAAAACTTTAGTGTGTTATTGTAATGCTATTATAAAAAACGATAGCCCACAGAATAGAGACATGGTAGAAATCCCAGATTACTTCTGAAGAAACTTCTGTAGTATGTACTGAAAAGACATGTTTTTCTGCTGTACATGAGCAAGCTTGGTATAGGTAATGCATGAAGCTGATGCAGAATATAGCTTACCAAATCAAACTAGAACACTACTAGCATAAAATTTTAAACATCTCCCAGAGCTTTATCTTGTTAACTAAAGGCATTTTAACGTTTTACTGGGTTGTCTGTTTTCCAGCAACTCAAAAGTGGTTTTAAAATTGTCCCAGAACCCATTGCTTCTCTAGGCGCAAATCCAGGACTTGTGGGATGAGTGCCCGGGGGGCATTGTAACTGAAACAATACACACGGGCCCAGCTTCAGATGATTCAGTCCTGAGTGTAGATAAGTCTTTGGAAATAATGATGTAAATATTCCGTTTCTTAGAAAATGGTGCATAACATTAGGAACATGCCAGACACATGCAACACCCCCGGTTTCAAACGCAGAGGAGGAAAGAAAAAGGAATATATGTGCTTGAAGTAATAAAATGTATGATATAAATGTTTACCTTCAAATAAATAATTTTATCATGCTAGGATGAAGTATCTTGAATAATATAGAGGAATCTTGTGTTCCATCTATGGTAATTAATTCCATACTGATAACCCAATGTATAAAAGTACAGCAGTTTGCAAAAATTAGTCTTTTTCAGGTATGGGATCTGCAGCTTTTCTCTGTTGTGTGGAACAGATTCATTCTGTGGTACCAAAAAAAGCAGCACTGGGCCATTCTACAGTCTGTGCTGGCCTCGCTCTCTGCAGGATAGATAGCACAATAAACTCTTGTTTTTACAAGGGAGGATCTCTTAAATGTTGCACAATGCAAATAAGGGCAACAGTATATAAACAAGTAGTTCTACTCTCCATGCCTTGTGTATCTTAATAGTTCCTGGGAACCATAACTGTGTACTTAAGCAGAAATAATTCCCTTTAGAGATGAACTCTGTGCAAAGTGCTTTATGACTTCTAGGACAGTTTAAGCATTTCTTGGCATAATGCCCTGAGCTGAGGCATCTGTCAGATGGTCTTCAGATAAAAGTAAAACCTACCATGTGTCATGATAATAATTGTTCGGAGGATGCACTTCTTATTATAGTTTATTTGTGTGGCAAGTCTACCATATATCTTACATACTCTGTTCATACCATATTTATTTTTAACTGTATAATTGTGCATCTTGAGTAGTTTATGTCTGTATTGCAAAACCAATGCACGCTTTGTTCCTGGTGTATATATATGAACGTGTAAACAGGTTGGAGGGAACGTCTGGAGATCATTTAGGCTGAACTGTGGCATGGGATAATTCTGTCTCAGGCACAAAGACCTGGCATTTGCCTCTGCTGAACTTGAGGTTCCTGTCAGCCACTTTTCTCCAGCCTGTTCAGGTCCCTCTGAATAGTACTTCTACCCCTCAGTATAGTGATTGCTCACTCAAATTTGGTGTCATCCATAAACTTCCTGAGAGCGTACTGCACCCATCATCCAGGTTATTAATATATATTTAGTTTGATACTGTCATGTAATTTATTGGCAGCTTGCTCTGCTAAAGCTATTGAAATATACCCTGTATGGAGATTCTCAGTGATGACAAGGATAGGTGCTCTTCTCTCACCTTGTGTAGTAGAAAAACCTTCCAATCATCCACAAAGATAAAACTCACCATGAATTTTCACATCAGGAAAGAAAATATGGAGTTAAAAAAAAAGTGAAACCTTAAATTCATGGAAGCTAATGGACATCTTGCCACTAATTATACCTTTAAAAATCCCAGTTAGCACTTATTAAAAACACCTACATGAAATTGAAATAATTAACTGGCTTCTAGTGTGGCTTTTTATGCACTGCATGGATTCTCCTACACAGTTCAGTCCCGTTTAATTTAACTTTGAGTGAGTAAATACACTCCTGTATCTGCAGATTTCCTTATTAACTGAGAAGCTTTTACACTTTGGAGAAATTCTTTACTCTCCAGGATCAGGTACTAATTAACAATATACGGGTAGACTTCGTGTATGATTTATTTCAAAAATGGTGCAAGTAGTTAACACCTAAAAGCTCTAGAGAAACAAGCTAACGAGACTGCAGCTAAAAACTTCCAAGGCAATATTTGGAACCATCAGAGTTTCTTGAAGCTAGAGAAATGCTACAGTGCTACTCATCTTTCCTGGGTCTGAAACCAGCTCATGTACTTAAAGTATATTACAGAATCACAGAATCACAGAATATCAGGGATCGGAAGGGACCTCGAAAGATCATCTATTGGCCTCTATTATTCTGTTATCCAAAGGACAGTGGAGGAGTGCAGAAGCAAAGGTGTGTACACGTGCATGTGGACATACACCAAGGTTAAGGAAAAATTTATGATCACTTTGAATATATGTGGACTATCAAATGAGGGGGAAATGACATGGAATAAAGCCTCAACTCATCTACAACAGAAAGCGAGATTGCTTGGCTCTTCCCGTAAAGTCAAAGAGTACAACTTTGATTGTTTTAATCCTTCTAGAAAGTTATGGAATACAGCTTGCCTCACATTAGGCCTCAAAAACTTTTAAGGGTGCTTGGAGATAACTGCATGCAAGGGAAAAATTATGCTGTATCAATAAAATACACTCTCATACACTTTAGTTCTCTCTATTGTTCAAAAAGTCTTTGCTCTCAGGAACTGCAGTGGCATCTCAGTACTGAAAGAAGAGGATTGAGCACGTTTTTGTTCCCCTCCACATCAAACACACCTTCACCAGTTCAGTTCCCCTTATCCATTGGTTTGAAAAGAGCTTACTTCTAGGTCTCAGTAATATTATCTAATATACATTTCTTATCTATAATAATTGTTATCTTACATTATTTTCCTTTGCTGTGCTCTATTTTTGTTTGCCTTCTGCAGAAGAAAGCCTTCTCTTTTCATCAGCTTTGCAGTTGCTGATGTCAGCTAAGTTGAATAGTCAGCTAAGTTGCCTATTCTAACTGTGACAGTTTTTAAGTGACTCAGAGCTAGCTCTGCCTTTGCTCTCAGACAGCAGAGTTCAGGCCTATGTTTTGAGCAGAGTGAGAAGCACTGAGTTGCTGTCGGTTGTACCTTTCTTTGGATGGACCTCCCTCCCCTCACTACGAATTTTCTGGGTACTCCAGGGCTGATCTTCAGGTTTTATTTCTCAGACAGAAGGCAGTGTTGCATCACTGTAGCAATTTTCAGCATTGCTTCCTTTTGCAAAAATTATTTAGCATCTCTCCTTTTTAGATGATAGCAGAAGCTTTTTAGATACAACTGTTAAAAGATAAAAACAAATTCTAATCACTGAGATCAGATCTCCAAGCAGTAGAACTACTCCAGGTGAAGACTAATCAGTCACATGAGAAGCTTAAGTAGCCTCAGCCGAAATATTTCAAGTGGTAATGGACACAGAACATGTAAGAGGTTAAATGATAATATAATTTAGCACAAGAAGCAGGCAGCTCCTCAGGTCACCTAAAGCACAGCTGTAAGTCTGGGTTTGAAGATGGGCTGAGGCCTGTAGCTCTCACATATTAGTAAGAAGCCTGGAGAGCTGGGTCAAGAGAATGTTCAGCTATTCTGAAGATCAGAGATATGAGACCACTACAGTGAACTGTAAATTGTCCTACTGATATAAAGTACCAGACTAATCTATTCAGCTGAAGATGATCTCTGACTCAAGGCTATAGATAGAATGTCAAAGGATACACGCCCAGAATTGTATACTTGTAGTTGCCTATTACACATCTTGTGCATAGAAGTTGAGATGCAAAGCCCAAAAATTTAAAGCTGTGCCTTCTCCCATAATAATATCTCAATTTAAAGTCAGCTTTATATTATGCTCTGGAAGATATTAAGTAAAGGTTCAAAGTAATCCTCACTGTTCATCATAGACCTAGAGATTTTGACTCATCTCTTCCATGAGGAATTGAGGTAAATGCTGTCACTGCACACTTTTATTAAAATGTCATATCTTTGCTACCCTGTTGGCATTCTAATTCTTTATGCTACCTCCATAATATACTGTTATTCACACCATATTACTTCCAAACCCAGTTCTTTTATATTTGTGGTTCCTACTATCTGGGAAGAAATAACATGGCTCCTTTATACTTGGGGTTTTTTGGTTCTTTTTTACTTTCGTGAGATGTTGCTACAATCACATCAAACAATAACAAGTGTCTAATAACAAAAAGCAGAAGAGTACTCACCCATGTTCTTGTCACTTATCCTTCAAATGTCCCATCCTATGTGAAATTTACACCTAAAAACCAGAAAAAATCCAACAGCCTAATACAGGACATTAAAGAAGGCGCAGCAGATTTCAAAGCTACCTTTTTTGGATTTGTATGTCAATGGAAGAATATAAATAATGTTTAAAAATCTAGATACATTTTTATATGCATTTAGATACTCATGCATTTAGACTCATTGCAGTTTAGTTGAAGGTATGTCTTTGGATGAGCTACATCAGCTACAGAACTTAAATTTAGTAAGACCGGACTCAGTCAATGCAGCATCGAGTCAGTGTTATTTTAGTAAAAGTAGATGTAAATTGATCTAAGACCGTTTTCATCAAGATATTGCACTGGATATACTAAAAGTTAGTCACGATGTCTGTGTAATCAAGCCAATGTAATATATTACCTGCAGGTAAGATTTTTAAATGTCTGAGGAAAAATGTTAGATCAATAAAGTATTGAGCTAAATCAGATTTTTATTATCTCTAAAACAATTACAATACAGACTTCTAATTGAACTCTACTGTGATAAAAAAGTTTGCCACTTATGTTTACTATTGCTCAGAAGGAGCTTTGGAAATAGAAATTGGGTTAGAGTTATCACTATTTCTTATCCTGTTAAGAAATGTTTACCTTTACTTTCAAACATACCCTAAATCTGTACCTGTGCTTCTCAGTGTATGCTAGGTGTATTTAGGCTATCCATTTAATAGAGCCCTTTCATCACTTTACCAGCAAGACACTTTAGGGAGTCTTGTCTGAAGCCATCCGTCTTACAAAAGGCTTCTATAGGCTTTAGTGTGCCTGCAATTAGGCTGCAGATATCACACACTTGAAGCTGGGAACCGTTACTTGTGATATTGGGCAGAAGGGATAGGTTTGTGAAGCTGATGCACTGCATTCCAGATACAACTTGGATTTGCTTGAAATGGTTTGTGAAAAACAAGCCATATCCTAGGCACAGAATAATACATGAGTGTTGAGTGTTCAGATAGCAATTTGTCCCTGTAGAACTAGAAAGCCTCTCTGATTTTAAGAATGAACTGGCCCTGTTACTATCGGTTCTGCTATGGTTTTTTAAAGTTACTGACTGTGGACTAGTCGCTCCTGTAGCTCTCTGGTACATCTCCTAGTTCTACATAAGAATTGAATGCACTCAGGAAATGTTTTAGCTTTAGGCAGATCGATAACCCCAGTCTGCCACAAAACCCTGTACCTTCTTATCATCAGTACTAATGTAAGCAATATTTTTTTAAGAGGTAAAAGCTTCTAAACAAGTTAAACAAAACAACAATGTTATTTAATTTGGCTGATGCAGTACATGTAAAATGATGTTGACTTAAGGACTTGATTGTTAAAGAGCCCTACTTGATAGCTTCGAACAGTCATCACTTTGTAGTTCCCATAAATGTCTATTTAAAAAAAAGATCCCTAGCTGCTATAACACAAGACACTAATTCTATCCAAAAGCAGTAGAGAAATTTTGCACAGATGTGATCTGATTCATGTCCATTGCAGCTTGCAAAGCATAGCAGGGAAAAAAAGCATTAACTATGCAATTGGGGGAAGCACAACCAAATATTTATAGTATAATATGAAAACGTTAGCTTGGGATGTAATATAAACTGTAGTAAAGCAAAGCAGGAAAAAGCAGCTCTAGGAAAGATCTTTTGTATAGGCATTGAGAGTGCTAAAGTGCGATGGGAAGAATTGTCCCTTGCAATAGTTTGGGGTTTTTTCCCTCCAAGGCACAACCACAGCAGCTGGCTGAGGATTAGCACAAAGAGGGAAGGTAGCTGAAGATAGCTGTCATCTGTTATAGCCTTCCCAACACAGGGAAAAGCATAATCTCAACAGTGACTGTTAGGGTGGCGCTGACACTGTCAGGCCTGGAAAGGGCTCCTACCCAGTGAGAGCTAGCATCCATCTGCCCTGGGTGTTTGCTTTCTTGCAAGGGTAGGCACTGTGGCACTCCTAACCATGGAAGCAGGCTTGACATGTGTGGTAACATCAGAACTGTGTTACTGTGTTGGGTTTGGTTTATTGTCCTGCTCCAAACTACAATGATCACAGTGTTGCCTGGGTGCTATGCACAGCCCCAGTTGCGGTATCTGCATACCTTATTGACCTTTTTGTGTTTCTTAACTATCCCTTTCTCCAGCTCAGCCCCCTCCTAAATAAATAAACTCACTTTTCCCTGCTGGCTACAGTTTTGCTACACACATGCTCAAACGTGTAATTTCTGATATTATTTCCTAGGTTATCTTGACCTTATGATCTTACTGAGATGGCCAAGTGGGCACAGTTGGCCTCACAAGGTTCTGGACCTCTAGAGGTCCCCAGCACTGCCCTCTGATAGGCCACAATTATCCATTTCTCATACAACTCTGCCTTTACCACATGTGAAGTCCAGCCACTTCTCACAGTACTATCTGTTACTTTGTCATCTTCTCACATCATTATCCATCATGTCCAGTTTCTCATGTCACGTTCAGTAGTTTTTCACATCCTGAGTGAGCTTAGCCTTAGGCCAGAGCCTAATCTGCTTGCGGCTCCAACAGGCTGAGACATACAGTCACTGTTCTTCTGATAGTACCTATCTGTTCTTTTGATCGTTTTTGTGATAGACTACAGGGTGTTAACTTAGCTTATCTGTAAATTTTTATGATAAAAATAAAGAACAGACATACATAGACAGACTTATTCTCCTCTCAGGATCCAAGGCAAGGTCACTGGTGACCACTATATTAAAAAGGACTGGATTAAACATGAGGACAACTGGTATAGCACCAGTAAATTATTAGAATTGATTTTGGCATGATCCCGTGGTCTTCCTACACAGTGATGATTTCAGCAGTAGATACCTCAGAGCAATACACTGAAGGTGTCTGTAGACTGTTGTGGGCGTGTTCTTAGATAAAGCTTGCTTGGGAGTACTACAGGGAAACAAGCAAAACACATTGACATCTGAAATAAACTAAGTGGCTTTCATTTAGAAAATGAACATACTGCAAGCTGTATGCAAGAGAACTGTCAAATTGCAACTAGGTCTTAAATCCTCTGAAGCAGCAAAACTTTATGATGGAAAAACCATTGAACTAACTTTTTCCACATAGAGGCGATCTGCTAGAAGTCATAAAGGAAGAATAGACCTCTGTTGCCTTGACTTGCAGTGAAGATCAGAAATGTGTTTGTAAGGGTGGCAACAATTTCCCATGTTTCTAATTGATAAGGCTCAAATAAGTTCAAAACCACCTGTGAATCTAAAAAATAAATGGGGTAAGCATGAAGTGTTTGGTGCAGCAACTGAGTCTGCAGGAAAAGCTACTGCTGCCTCGATGGCTGGGTATAAACTGAATGGCAGGGGGTGTGTGTGTGTATACTTTTGGGAACATGACCAGCATAACAAAAAACATTCTTGTTACTATAATTTTGTTCACAAGTGGACAGAGAGGCAATGTTGAAAACAAAAAACTTCATTAGAGCATATTCTTTTGCATGCAAATGTGCGATGGACAGAAATCTAGTAAAAGATGACTAAAAATCTCTATTTCAGCTGTCTAGAAAAAATTTATCCCCCCCCCTCAAAAACAACAACAATGACAACAAAAAGCAAAAAAACAACCAACCAAAAAAACCCCCAAAACCACCAAAAACCAAACCACCAAAAACCCTAAACTTGACAAAAGTGTTTTGATGTTCATTGACACTTTTCAGTTTTTTTTTCTCCTCCTTCTGAAAACACATTTCTGATGAAAACTATTTGCTAGAATTCTGTATTGAAAAGTCTTTTTCCCAATATTCACATTCTTAAAACTAGTTTCAAGCTGAAACTCTTCTTTAAACTGGAGTTAAAAAGTGATATAGGAACTAGATACTAGATACAGATACTAGAATTAGTTCCATCATATTATCTTGTAATTACCTCATGTGCTATCAGTAATGCATGAATATTCACTGACATTTAAGCTGAGATTTCCCGTCCCTGAGCCAAATTTGAGATAAACCCTAGGGTTCTCCTGTGCCTGCCAAGAGCAGATCCACCATTTCAGCAGGACTGCAGAGTGATGTTCTGTGTGACTGGTCTTGGTGTGCGTTAGCTGGGTTTCGGCCAGTTGTGCTGGTGCCAGGGGGTGGAAGGAATCAGATATTGATAAACTGATTCCAGTGGTGCATAAACTTTCAAATCTCAGCGGGGATGTTTCCTGAGAGAGTGCTGCAGTCCTGAATACATGCTGCTGCTAAGCTGTGCTTGTGTAAATGCAGAAAAAATGGACAGGCTTCAATGGATTTGGCTTGGATTACTCTGGCAAGTGTGAAGCAGGATCTGGCCCAAAGTTAATCCTGCCATAAAGGAAATGACGATCCCTTGTATTTAAATAACTCCTTTCATCCCAAAAGGATTTACAAGGTTTTGAAGAAAATATGTATCATTTTCCAAAGTCGTGATACAAGAACTATTTAAAAAAACCCAACGAAACAATGGTGAGACTAACTGAATTCAGCTGGTGCTTCATTTTACAGATCCTGTTTATGAATACTAGCTTGTGGATAAATAAGGAAACGAAGCATTACACTCCAAAGTATCAGACTCCTAGAATATAATACCATCTCTGTCTTTCTCATATTAAAATCACAAATAAAACTATTCAGGCAAATAAATTCAGAATAGAATAGAAATAGCAGACCTACATGCTACACCTATATACCCCTGTACCCACTTTTAGTCTTGAACCTGTTGATGTAGAACTAGACCATAAATAACTTTCCTTTTTGCCTTCTTTAGTCAGGAGAAAAGTACTCCTTGTGCTTTTAAAACTTCAAATCTCTACTGCTGAATTCTGCTTGGACCAGGAAAAATAACACCACAACACATGCTTTTCCTAAGCTTACTCTTGCAAGCTAAGAAAAAAGTTCCTGTATTCAGGCCAAATTAATACATTTATTAGGAAAGTACAAGATTTTTTAATTATTTCTTTTCAGTCACATATGATGGCATCTCAGTCCTTTTGTGTTCTTCAGTGGGTGTGCTATTATTATGCAGCTTGAAAGATCATTGTGATGGATTTATTTGAAGTTAATTGGATATTATTGATATTTTTAATAACATCAGAAGCAACCATGAAAATGTTTGTACAAGCTACTTTTAAAATATATGCTGGAATTTCTTCTTCAGCTTGCTAGTTAATTTGACATCAGTAGGAATACATCAAATCTATATTCTTAGAATGTGGTTGTATGTGAAGTCTGTAATGTCTACAAACACTGATTGCAAATAATTATTTTAAATGGAAATATAGTTTCTAATGCAGCTGTCTGTATAACTTACATACAGCACACAGAACTAGATATCTAAGTATTGCCATTTCCTTGTCCTCTAGATTTCAGTTAACCAGTTGCAACATATTCTTTAACAAACTTCCAAACAGCACTTCTGTGTATGTTATTGTATAAAATACAAATGTTATTTGTTACTGTTGAGATGACAAATGGACACCTATAGGCATTGTCTGTACTGAACATTCCTTCCATGGTTTCAAGGCAGAGTGGGGGAAGTAGTCCAGCTAGTCCCTCAACTGAGAGGTAGTTTTGGGGCTGTTAAGTTGGCATCAAAGGGGAGAGGGACAGATTTGCATTCATTAAATAGAAGAAAAGGAAATAGAATAAAAAATATAAAAAATAAAAAAAATTTAAAAAGGAAAGAGAAAAGGCTGATGCCTGTACTCTTTAAATACTTAAATGCTGATACTTAAATATTTTAATACTATATTTAATTTAATTTAATACTATATTTAAATACTTAAATACTGAATGCAAGCCTTTAATAAGAACCTCAATTTTGGTATTAAATGCTAAAGACTTGCTCAGAAATTAGTAAACTTTTGTTCAATAATTCACAGTAAACAATATTCAGATAACAGATCCATGTCATAGCAGAAATCTGAATCCTCTTGCTTTTTTAAAAAGAAACTCTGTCCTACAGAAAGCATTTGCTTTCAAGATGTCACATTTGATTTTGAGAATAAGACAATCTAAAATCCTCAAGTCAAAATCTCACCAGGAAATGCATTTATGGAGAAGAAAACACAAGACAAGGCAAATAGAGGTAAAAGATTCTGCACTTCCCAGGCTACTACTTTTTGACTGGGGGAAACTTCAGCTGAGTTTGTACAATTTGTAGGAAACAACTATAATATTTTCCTAGAGCTATGACATCCTCATTATATTTCCAAATAACGTGCACTGGAAAGAACCAGGGTTCTTGCAAGATGACTAATATAATGAGGTCTTTATCAATTAGATATTAGAAAACAACACATTACACTGTGATCAGAATTGTATTCTCTCCGTTTTGTTTACCATGCATGGAAGATAGTTTGTTCAAACATTTGAACTTCAAGACACGAGATTGTGGTTTAAAGATCACACTCAGCATGTTGGTACTGCTATTTTAACTGGCTTAGTATTAGAGGTGCTTGCTGCAAACTCCCCCTTAGGACAAGGAATCAGCACAGATTCAATTTAATCAAAAACCTATCCATAAATTTATGTAACATATGAAGGAGGGGAAACTCTATCTAGGAGTCAGCATACTCCAAACTATTAATTTAATCCAAATAATTTCAAAAGCTCTTTATACATTGACTCACCTGCTGTGAAAGCTGAATCGCCCTTTGAGACAGCTACATGTGTGAGACATGATCACTCTTCATTCCAGTTATTTTGCTTAGCTAGGCACGTAGCCCCTTCAGGCAAATATGTAAAAGGTCAGAGCATTTCTTCAAAGAACACTCAATATTAGGATTGAAAGTTAGCATATTTCACTTTGTCAGGATCAGAACTGGCAGTAAATCATATACAAAGGCCAGTGCATGTTACCAAGTGTAGGCAAAGAAGGCTTGAATGACATTTAAAAACTATTTGAAAGTCGGTCATTCTGCTAAGACTTTTGCCGGTGAAAAATGGCATTAATCACAGGAAAGGATGCATAGTACATGCACACCTATTTTTATTTTAAATATTGATTCAGCCAGAGTATAATACAGAGTTTCTTACCAACAGCTTTGAGAATGCAAATTTTAGGTAACCTGCCCCCAAAACGTAGCCTTTTATAATCAGACAAGTGGCTTCCTCCTTTATCTAAGAAAGGGTTTCTTAAAGGTATCTGATGTAACTAATGAGCAATCAAATAAACTACAGAATCACATATTGCATAAAGAAAAGTATGTCTGAAGGTAATTACCTCTTCTTTCACCCTGCTCACCTATTAATTCGGATCACTTATCCATTTATCCCAATTAAAGTAAAACAGAAAAAACTTGTTTGAAGTTGCAGAGGGCATTGCCTTCATGAACACACCGTGTTCAAGGACTGCAACAGAACAGCTCTCCATATTCGTTTCTATTATCTTTGTGCTCATTTATCTGCCACTAAAAAGTTATTTTTATTTGGTATGCTATAGTTTAACAATATGCTTATAAACGCTTCACAAAAGTTATTACAGTTAGCACAGCAGGAAGACTTTCAATCAACCCAAGACACCACAAAAGGAAGAGGGTGCTTGAAACCACACAAATCTTGTCTACCTCTTACCCTTTTGCACTTTCCTTTTGCAACCAAGCTCAGGCAGCTCCACAGAAAAGTTAGGTCACATAGTTGGAGGAAGTGGACAACTTCAGCTTTCAGCTGTACTGAATTTTAGGGCAGTTCAGTCCATCTGCTAAAGAGGCCTAAAGCAGCATTTCTGCCAGCTGAGAGCATGCTGGAAAATGGCAAGTTTTACAATCACCAAGCTCCAATCTCACCACTCCATCCTGACAATGTTTGATTTTACACAAAACTTTTTAATTTTCATAATCTGAACAGAATAAGTCCCACTCCCTGAAATAAGTATCAGTGCAGTATCATCCAGTTGTGACAGTGATAGTGAACTTCCTATGTCAAAACAGAATCCTTATTTATTTATAATCTGAGGCAGTTTGAACAAACTTACTGATAAAGTAGGAAAACATCAATAATAGCCAGTGACAGCTCTGTGGTTATCACAAGTGCTTGCTACAATAGGACAGTTGCTTATACATACTCAGGAGGTATCAGACAGGGCTTTGATGTTGGATCTTCCTCAAGTCTTTTGTAGCAACTGGATGTTGTAAAGATGGAGGCCAGCATCAATGGAAAGAAATAAGCCGTACATAAACCAGAAACAAAGATTTTTATTCCTAATCATCAACTGGAATTTAGAATTCAGAATTTATTTCTAATAATCAACTCAGATCATGCAATGAGGGAAAAGCATTAACT
>VZTM01005718.1:9729-30926 GCA_013400555.1 Jacana jacana | reverse complement strand
CAGAAAAACCTCACCAATCTAAGCACTAGGACTTGAAAGGTACTGGCTTGCTGCTGCCTCAGGTGAAGGTCAGCAATGAGGCTAGGCCTGTGAACAGTGAATATACTCAGGTTTCTCACCAAAGCAGTATCTGTCTCCCCCACCAACGAATCATACAGCACCCAGAAGGAACACACCTTCCTTGAAACAATTTTGTTAGCTTTTATCCTTGCAAAGCTGTTTGAGGGTACTGGAGTATTCAAGGTCAAAATTACACAGCTACATACAGGGCAATTGGAACTTGCTTGCTTTCTTTTAGGGAAAGAGAGAAAAATGGGAATTCTTATGACACAAATAGTGGCTAAATCTTGAGGAAGCAGCAGTAGCTCCCTGTTGTCTACCTTTTAATCCCTATTTTTTTCTTGAAGAACATATTTTTCTAAAGCAGCCTGGTTTTCTTTAAGGCCTCACCCGGTTACTATAGAGAAAGTTGAGAGACAAACGGCTAGATCATGAGAAGCAGATCAGAGGTCTGCAGTAATGCTCACTCCAGCTGAGATGTATACTCGACAACCTCTGGTCTCACCACTGAAGCTGAAGGATCTCGTGAAAATTCTTTCCTCAGTCCAGGCATTTGAGTTGTGCCATACAATGCAATTAACTAAATCCCATTAGGACAAGACAGGGTATCATGTACTGTAAGATTTCAAAAAGTTGTCCTTATGTCATCTGTGACTTTCATCTTCAGTTGCCTGGTTGCATATGGCAGCTTGTTTTGGAGCAGCGTTAAGTAGAAGAGACAGTCCTCTAGGTCTAGCGCGTGTAGCGATTCAGTTGCATTTCCACCCTTGACTTGAAGTTTTTCACTCAGCACTTAACGGTGGTCTCTGTTCACTTTGTTGAATGGCCTGAGACATGTGCTTTCTCTCTGCAGAAGAATCTTCTGATCCCCTGGTGGGCAAATGAAAGGCTTATTAAGCTCCAGTAGAGACTGAGTGGAGCCTACTGTCACAAAATTTTGCAAAGGTTGATTGCAACTTATGTTATTTAGCATCAGGGAAGCCCATAGATATTTTTTGAAGTCATTTACAATGAAGTTTTTGCTTTCCACATCTTTAATCCAAGAGAGCCTGGCAGATCTGACTGAATACAGAGCACTTGCATCATTTTGAAGTGAACAAAAGAAGCAAGTGTTAGCAGCCTTCATACCCACCATTTCTAAAATTTAGTTCATTCCCTCCAGAAGTTCAGTTTAGGAACCAGTCAGGCCTTATTGATTTCCTGGGGGCAGGGGGCATAGAAGACTAGGGAACGTGCATTGCATGGATTGGTTCAGTTATACAGCTGCAGCAAAGCCTCACTTGTTAATTCAGAGGGATAACTTATTTCTCCTGGGGAGGAGGAAAGTAAATTGACATCAAGACATTAATTAGGATATTACATAATCTCTACACATGCCTGCACTCCTTAATACAGTTTCCAAATTCCCAAATAGATGGAAAGCTGCAGTCTGTAAGAAAGAATATATGGGCTTTAAGTATGTGCAACTCTCCACTTTTGGTTGTGCTTTTTTTTTTTTGTAGTGGTCTTTACTAAAATCTGGCAGCAGGTAAGATCAAGGCTATGTAATAGGCCTCAGGGGCTGATCTTAGGGAATATTATGATAAAGTAGTCTTTTCCCATTACCAGCTTCAAAATTTGGAGGTAATGGTCTGGTCTGTCATCTCAGACAAGACTAGCAACAGTGATTTGGAGCCATAGGGAGGAAGGCTGAGGGTTTAGGCACTCTTACTAGAAGTTGCAAAGGTGTAGCAGTACTTACACGACAGCAGAGGACACAGAAGCAAGAAGGCCAGCAAGCAGAAGGAACACCAGAACACTGAGGATCGACGTAATTACAATCATGCCTCCACTCCTTCGGCCAGGCCAGGTATCAATTTTCAAGGGAAGTTTAACTACAAAAGCATGGAAAGAAAGTTGTTGTGACCTATTTTTGACCATGAACACACTCACCAAACAGGAGGAAGCTGATGATTTAGGAGAGGCAAACTGGTTATGTTTATACTTGAAGTCTTAGATCATTTATGGAAAATGGGTTTAAGACTCAGTGTCAGCATTAAGAGTTTAGGCTTTCCACAGCATGTGAGCCAGTATGACAAGTATCTGTACTACTGAGCACCGTCAACAATACCAGATACCATGCCATGCAACAAAGCTGAAACTGTATGTACAAATTTATCTTTACTTGAAGTACACAAAAGTAGAGAATTATTCCATATTTAAGCCTGCTACTCCAATACTAAAAGGCTGACAAAATTGTTAAAACTTTAGGAATGAACTAGATGTTGCTCATAGAGCAATAACATCTTAAGGCACATATAGCTACTCAGAAGACCTGAATAAAGCCACAGACTTACCTTTTTTGGTTTTGATTGGATCAGACCAGAGAGATTGGTCTTTCATGATACCTTCAGTGCTATCTACCAACATGTATTTAAACCTATGGGGAAAAAGTCTTAAGTTAGGTATTTCAGATTTGAACCTCCTTGTTAGGTTTAAGCTATGGGACTGGTTGGCCAGACTTCAGGTCTTGTCAAAGCATTAGATGGAGACAGTCAAAGGATACTAGCTCTTTCCAGAGACCTTATAAAGAGCAAATAGAATTAATCATGGAAAAGCATTCTGTGCTATGTCATGCACAGTTTGCGCTCTGTTCTTGTGAGCTTTCCAACAAGGGTTTTTCCCAGCTTGCTATTCCCCATTGTGAAAAGCCTCATTATTTAAGACAGCAAGTAGTTTTGGTTTCCATATGGAAGTCAAATATTTTGTCCAACAATAGAGATCTTTGGCACTTTCTCTGCTCGGTGAGAGCACTGAAGAGACAGACTGACATCAGATTTGGCAAAGAAATTAAGTTTCCATTCCATAATAGTTGGAGTTTTCAGCACTGACCTGAAGAAACAAAAGAGGCAAGACAGTTTTTGCTAATCTAAGAGCCCACAGTATTTTGCTTCAGAAATGTATTTAGGCCTCTGCTGCAGATATGGCTCCACGTGACTGCCATTTTTACTACAGCTTTTAAATAGCTGGCAACAACAACACAAGTGTTTTGGGTAACAGCTGTCAGGGTGCCCAAATTCCCCAGATGGTCAGCTTCCCCAGACAACAGGGGTCAGACAAGTCTGCAATCCACCTGGTCCTCACTGGGAGGTCTGCAGTCACATTAGGGGCTTCCTGGAGCTGAGACCAAGGAGAACTTTGGCTCCCCGGAATCCCATCAAAACAAAGTAAGCAGAGCCAGATCCATGTCAGCAATTTGGCAGACTCATCTAACACAGCATACATGGTGAATAGTCTCAACATCATCTTCCAGTCCTTTTCTACCAGCATATTTTAATCAGATGTTGTCACTGGATTACCTATTCCAACATAGGTATAGACCCAGGAGTTCACCCATGAATCTTCCTTTTGATCCCTGAATTTAACCTAAGAGAGGTCACCATTGCTAAAGCACCATCTGTGGCATGGTAGTCCAAAGCCAAGCTGTCTACATAACTAGCCTTCCATCAGAGTATTACAGCTAGTAACTGGTAATTCACATCATAACATTACAGACTCAGTTTTGTTTCTTATTGTTTTTTAAGAGCAGCAAGCACCTCGTTAGAAATAAGAATTATACCTGTATGTTGTCTCTGGAGCAAGAGGTGGGTTACAGGTAGCTAGGAAGTTTGGGTCATACAAACAGGTCCCATCATCCCCAACTCTGAAGAGGTATTGTTTCAGAATGTCAGAAACTCTGTTGACATCTCTTACGTCAGTGAGCTTGGGAGGTGAAGCACAGTTGGGTACGTTGAACGCGGCAGCCTTGTAAGGTCCAAGCTGTCCACCATTTGTTTGCTGGAACGTGCTGTTGAGTGGTTTGCTGTTGGTGGTGGTCACTGCGGAGCTTATTGCACTTGCTGCAGGAGAGATGCTTTTTAACAAGGCTGTTACAACTAGTTTAGCCCTTTCCATTCACCTTGTATTTACTTGGCACCTTGCTGCTCTACCCCAAAGCACCCAAAAATCAGCTACCAGTTTGGCTGTGTAGTGATCCTACCCCATTCCTCCTTATTTATTGATTAAGGTCTTTACATATGTCCCTCAGAAACTGTGAAGGACCCACAGCATACCTCAGAGCAATACTTTTTAGTGGCCACCCCTCCAAAATTCCTCTTTTCCAAGGAGAATCTGATGAAGTGAGGAGGGGACTCCCCCAAAGGCTGCTCTTCCCACATGCTACACAGGTCTCCAATAAGCATCCAGTAACTCTTGGCGTTTCAGATGGACATTTACCATTTCCAACAGCTGGACATCCCAGAACCACAGTGTGCAGACCAGAACATAGGGGACTGCTAGTGCTTCCAGGCAACGTGCCACAAAGTCTGAAACTCCTTGCAGCTTAAAGTATTGTGCTTCTGCATCCAGCCCCACAGTATAGTTTAGAAGCTCAGTTGCAGCTCTCAGATCTTTCCTGCAGCAAAGCCAAGGCACGAGTTCCCAGGGGGTGCTCCCAAGTTCTGCAACTGGGGATTAACTTTTTTGGGGTGCTCCCTGCCACTGTTCTGGGCTGTCAACAGCAAAGGAATGCCATTTTTTTTTCAAAGCTGAAGTACATTGGGAACTACTTCAGTTTGGAAATGTTCTGCTGTGCTCTTGACAGAGCAGAGTTTTTGCAACTGCTTGGTCATGAGAAGTTTTTAGCTATGGTCCAATGCAAAATTATACCTGTTTTGAAAGAGAAGATTTTCTAGCACGGGTTAGAAACACAATCTGAGGGTCAGTGCTCAATTTAGTTGAGCCCTGACACCCCTGTCTTCAATGGGAGCCAATAACAGGAAAGCAAATGCTTGCTAAACCACATTTTATTCTTAGGCTTGCCTTCCCAAATTATAATACTTCTCACAGCCAGGTCTCCCTGCTTTCCCAGTCTCCATGTCAGTAACTCTTAGCCTAGCTGTGGTGAGCAAGTAAGAGCTAATGCCTAAGCAAGTTTGTTTTGATGGATTTTTTATTATTTGGGTTTTGGCATTTTTGTGGGGTTTGTTTTGTTTTTTTTCCGTTTTTTTTTTCCCCTGGGTTTTGTTTATTTAAACTTTACTAGGTAGATAGTCTGATAGCAAGGTTAACAAGAAAAGGGCTAAAAGTGACATTATTTCTTCAGAAATTTGCTAGACTATCAGCTTTGTAGTATGCTGACACATTTCCTTACCAGCAGAGCTGAGCATAAGGTGTATAGAAAATCTCTTAAATTTCCCTCTTTTCCCTGCTCCAGGAGGCATCAAAGAGTGAGCCAGTTTGCTTCTCTGCAGACCAGAGACAAATCCAAACAAAATTCCTCCCATTCTGCCAAGCAACAAGTTTGCATCTACTTGCCTTAAAAGCAGCAGCAGAGATTTCTCTGTATATGTTCCTTTTTTGGAGAGATTTACCCATCCGCAAGATGGAAGTTTTTACTACAGGATCTGCAGAAGATGGGGTGGCTGATGTAGTTTCCAACAGAAACCATCAGATGGAGTTGCATATTTGCAGGTATAAGTAGGCTATCAGGCCAATGTAGGCTTTTAAAGAATTATAACACACTTGTGGTCTGTTTCAGACGTGAAGTTGTGCATTTCAATCATGGGGCATGCTTCAGGAGGCTGTGCATTCACAATTGTCCATGCTAGCTGTATGGGATGGTGTCTCTGGTTATGGCTTCTACCTGTCTAAGGCTTCTTCCTTCCACTTTGTCCAAAGTGGTAACTATCAGCAGTGGAAAATTTCGAGTGCTTTGGCTGTTGGCCAATTTCTCTACTGCCCCCCTAAAGATCTCATCTCTGTGCCTTCCAGAGGCTGCTTACACCTTTCAGGGGAGAAAGTTTCCATTTGATACGAGGGAGTCATTTATTTCTGTCAGCTTACAGAGTAGCTCTAGCTGGCATTCAAAACAGTCTGCCAGAACAGCAGGGAACAGAGAAGGCAGCTCTTGGTCACTGCCAGAAGCATTTCATTGCCAAGCAGTTATGAAATTCATTTTATGAATGAACCCGAGGGCCAGACATCTTTGACCACAAGTCTAGTATAAGTTGTTTACATCTACAAAAAAAACCCCACATAGTCCTTGAAAGGGCTGGTTACCCTAACTATGAGGCAAACAGCAGCAGTTACCCAGTTTCTCTCAGCAAACTTATTTAGGGGAGTTCAGGATTTTATAAAAGGTACTCATGTTTAGACAAAGGTAAGGTAGTGGACCGTGCACCTTGGCTGTATTAGCAAGATTTGAGCAAATATTTATAGCCAACAGTGCTGCTCCACACCTACTGTGAGTCTGCTGGTGCATTACTAATGCTATCATTCATCAGCCTCGTTGGAATATGGTTATTATATTTTATAACAATACCCCAGAGAAACCCGAGACCAGAGGCTCAGCTTGCATATAACTTACAGCTACAGATCTGCCTCTTTTTCCCCATTCAGACCCACTCCCATCAAATTGTGAAGAATTGCATGCAATGATGGCCACATCGTGCAGTTACCTTCCAGAGAAGCAGAATAGTGAATACTCACCTGATTCCTTCATTGCATACAAGTAGATGACATAAGATTTATTTGGATAGAGTGAGCTGTCAAACATACAGAAAGGTTTTTCTAGCGCAACTGTAGTAAGAGTGGGATTGTTTGTAGCAAGCTGAGGGGCTGCAAGCTGAGGCTTTAGGTTTTGATCTAGAAGAGAAAGTTAAGAAAAAGCATTACAACAACAAGAAAAATCTTTGTGCTCTCCTTCTGCAAGCTCTTACTCACAAGGGAGGATGTGGCATCGCTAGCAAACAACACTAAAGCATAAAAGAGGGATGTGAACTGCAGCTGAGCAGGAAACAGCCTGCCTGCTCCATGAAAGTTTGAGAGTTAGGTGTTTGAATTGAATACAAAATGGGGAACCCAAGGATCTGGGGAAGGATATAAGAGATATTACTCCTACATCATGCTGATCACATCACTTCAGAAAGACAAATGAAAGCCTTATTACAGGAGATACTGGAACCTCTGTACAGTCAGTTCTCAAGTCCTTTAGCAGCAATGAGTATTTAAAGGGTTTTTAGGACCAGGCTTGTTAACACAGGGAGTAGAGATTTAGCAGAGCCTTGCAGAAATGAAAACTGTCTGGGAGAGACACCTGAGTGAGCAAGGGGTGTTAGAATAAAGTTTATATCAGACATTTCTTCCCTTCTCACACAAGCTCATCCCATCCTCAGTCTCCAGGGGAAGATTAACTAAAGTCAGAGAGAGATTCAGCAGCTCCTCTTGCTTCCCAGACTAGCTCTAGACACACTAACAATCTTCCAGAAGAACAGATATTTGAAGCTGTAAACTCCCCTCCCAACACAGGTTCTCAAGCAGGGAGTTGGAACCCAAGACAAAAAAAAAAACCACCATAGGAGAAACAGAAAGGGAATAGAGACAGAGGAGCAACAAAAAGAGAAGAGGCTGCCTCTTGTACCTGCACACAGCTGTCCCAAGCAGCAAAAGGCAAATACAACCCAACGGCTGCACATGCTTGAGTCCTCCAGAAACCTGCAACAAAGGAAAAACCAATGCTGGAAGGCAGCCCCTACTGAAAAACCCGCACATCCCCTCCCCTAAAGTCAACCACACCTGCTCCTTTTCATAAGGTCCCTGTAGTTAGGAGCTGCCTACCTCCTCAGCACCTCCCTATACGCTTATTGCCCCTCCTGCTCAGGTGTCACCAACAACCCCCACCAACCACCCCACCTCCCTCTATTATCCTCCAGAAACTAGCATTGCTACAGGCTTGGGGCAGTGTGGCTGGAGAGCTGCCTGGCAGAAAAGGACCTGGGGGTGCTGGTCGACGGGCGGCTGAACATGAGCCAGCAGTGTGCCCAGGTGGCCAAGAAGGCCAATGGCATCCTGGCTTGCATAAAGAATAGTGTGACCAGCAGAAGTAGGGAGGTGATTGTCCCCCTGTACTCGGCACTGGTGAGGCCGCACCTTGAGTACTGTGTCCAGTTCTGGGCACCTCAGCACAAGAGAGATATTGAGGTGCTGGAGCGAGTGCAGAGGAGGGCAATGAAACTGGTGAAAGGCCTCAAGAATAAATCTTATGAGGAACAATTGAGGGAGCTGGGACTGTTTAGTTTGAGGAAGAGGAGGCTGAGGGGAGACCTCATCACTCTCTACAACTGCTTGAAAGGGCATTGTAGAGAGGTTGGTGCTGGTCTCTTCTCACAGGCAATTAGCCATAGAACAAGAGGGAATGGCTGCAAGCTGCAGCAGGGTGGGGTTAGGCTGGACATTAGGAAAAAATTTTACACAGAAAGGGTGGTCAGTCAGTGGAATCAGCTGCCCAGGGAGGTGGTGGAGTCACCATCCCTGACTGTGTTTAAGAGTAGATTAGATGTGGTGTTGAAGGATATGGTGTAGGGGAGAAATTTGTAGAGTAGGGCTGATGGTTGGACTTGATGATGCCAAGGGTCTCTTCCAACCTATATGATTCTATGATTCTATTCTATGATTCTATCTGCTTCCAGGTGAGGAAGGGTGTTGCAGCTTTGATTTCTACCTCCTATTGGGTATCAGCATCACTCTCAGCGGTGCTGTGGGTGGAAAGATTTTTTTTCCCTTTTGTTCTTTACTTTCTTTTGTCTGAAAACTTTTGAAGTCTCTCATGCATGGAGAATCTGGAACTGACTATCATCCAGTCTGCATCATGGAGGGTTCTCATTCAGAGCTCTACATTTGGCCAGCTTTAGCAGACATTATAATTGCCTTCTGAATTGTGTTTCCTGGGTTACATCCTGAAAAACATAAGCCTTCTGGTTAACCCTAATGTGATTCAGGGCAACTGCATGAAGAGCAAACCACTGGGAAAGCTGAATCTGAGCTGTTGTACTGAATTCTTCAATTGAGAATGTTCTTGATGAATAATTGTTATTATGAATGGTCTATTACATAACAGCTCAGATTACAAAATTATTAATCACCCACTTAAAATAAGCTGAGGGGAAAAAATAAATATCAGCAAGGTTTTGCAGAATTAATGGCCCTAACATGATGTCACTGCAGCAACTCCAGATTTACACTAATATCACTACAGTTACATTACCAAATCCATCTCCATGGGCCCCAGAAGTCTGTTTGAAATATGTAAGCAAATGATTAGAATGCAATTTCCTCCCCATATGTGTCCCATTTTGTTTCAAACTCTGCACGTCGTCTTCAGTGTGTTTGGTTCAAGTTCTTTTCTCACACTGCTTTTGAGGGAGAATATTTGAATACAGGAGTTACCCTAGATTTGCACTGCTATAGAATGAGTTGTATTATTCCATCTCACTCTGCCATGCACTCTAAACCTCTGCTGGCATAAATACTCAGGCAAATCAGATTAAGATAGAAAAGATCTTGCCTTTCTGTCTTTTATTTCTAGGAATCTGATTTTTAACATTTACACTAGGGATGTACTAGCTATACAAACTTGGTGCTGATCTGTTCAAGAGTGGTTTTATCTATTAAAGTGCACAATATCATAAAGCACAAAACCTGTAACATTTCTTACTCCACAGTACAAGCAGAATTTAAGAACAACAAGACCTCTTTCTCTATCACAAAATCAATACTTTCTCCCAACAACGATTCCTGTAAAATCAGATCCTGAATTCTTCAGAGAGGGAACCCTTCCAGAGCAATCAACAGTGCCTTTTTTTCCTTAAGACAGAAAATAGACACGTTATTCGTATAAGTTAAGAAAATTGAATAGATAGCAGGACACACTGGATGGCAGATAAAAAGAAATATTCTACTTCACGGCATACAAGTCAATTGCATGTGCTACAAAATATTCTTCCAAGTTTTAGAAGAAAGTGCTCTGTTCCCTCATTTGCTTTCTAAAGCATTGAAACAGACAGCAGAAAAAAAATATCAGATTATAGGCTAGAGTCACAATAAAATGTTTGATTTAAAGGTAGAAGTGATTGGGTTTTTTTAGATTCACAGCCATCAAGCAATAAATTCAGCACTTAGTACTCAAGCAAAACTTTGCAAGACCTTCTGGGAGTCTTGCATGACTGCTCCTTGAGCTACAGGCATGCAAACTGTTACTTGGGCAATTAGTGTTACAACAGCCAGGAGTATGTCAATAGAACTGCTCATCACAGAAAGTTAATCACCTTTCAAAGGGGTTACAGGATGACAATTTTAGCCATTATTTTTCACGAGGCTTTTTTTTTTTTAAGCCATCATGTTTTAGTTGAGTACAAGGCCATCTTGTGCTCTGCTGGAATTTACCAGCCACAATAAGGGGGGATAACATTGCCTGTGTTGAGGGATTTTAAAATATCCCATGCTCAGAATAATCTCAAACAAAAGCAGAAAATTAACATGACAATAAACTCTCTCGGCTCCATCTGTGCTGGCAGATGTGCCCTAAATTAGGACCAGATCCCATCCTTGCTTACACTTGTATAAATCTATATTAATTCCACTGAAGTCAGGGGATCTGCTCTGGAGTTAAAGGATGTTACCGCAAACAAACTTAACCTGAGTATAACTACAGAATTCCCTGAAGCACAAGAGGAGACATCAATCTACATTCCTAAGTCTTTGTTCAAGAAACAATGCCAATCTTCTTGCTCCAGGTTACCTTATGGGCAATTCTGGAGTAATTCATATAAGCCTCTAGAATCAGTTTAAACTGATGGCTCTGTGAGAACAAACCTTGCCTGTAGCCCTGGCTGGGGAGGATGAGGCCTGAAGTCCTGAAAGCCCATGAAATGCACTGAACCCTCCAAGTTCAGTGAAATCCAAACCTTTACGTGCTCAGCTGTGGGTGTAGTGGAGATAACTCTCCATACTCCATTGTACTCCATCTCTCTGGGCCACGGCACAGGCTACAATTTATTGGCAACTTGCAAGCCCAGCTCCATGTAGAGGCGTTACAGTGTTTAATAAAGAGATTAAAAGACATGGTGCTGACAGCTCCCAGTCAAGAGATAATTGAATCCAATGGGTGAGAAAGACGCATAAAACATAGAATTATTTTTAAAGTACTTGGACAATCCTCACAAGTTTTCTGCATTGCTATTGTTAGCTTGTAATTTCCTGCAGATATCGTGGTGGGTCTGTAGACCTTGAGGAATGCGCTAAAGGAGGAGAGGAGTAAAGTCTTTGTGAATTAATTTTTAAAAAGGCTTCTATGAATATGGGAGATCTGGAAGAGAATGCAAAAAAGGTTAAAAAAAAAGTTGATAAAACAGGTGATTAAGGTTTGGGAGAGTGGTGAAGAGCTGACACAGTAAAAAAGGATAGGTATAGAGATGTAGCATTATAAAGTACTGTAAAGGGAGGACAAGTTGGACGGAGAAGCAATGGAAAAGTTTTTTCTTCTGTCCAGTCACTGTTGTTCAGACACGATCTAGTAGGAACCATAACAACCTCTACTGCTCAGTCTTATGCCTCATCTGGTCTGCAGAGGGTAACCAGGAGGGAAGCAGCTGTTGTACTGCTGGTATGATAAGAGTATCTCCCCATTTGAGAGTGGCACTGAAACAAAAAAAATCTATTCAAAGAGGTTACTGGTAAGCTACTACAGACTTCAGTAGTGGTTGTTCGGGGGGCTGGTATTAGTAACAGATTGTCATGGACAGTGTCTGGAAATATAAGCTATCCTGGTTGGATAGTGGAAACTTTCATCTAACAATAAATAACTTTCAGTCACTACTGCACTGTATTTATATCATAAGGCAGTAGATAAAAGGGAGAAATTTCCTATTTATCCAGGGAGAAAACTCCTCAGTGATGCAAGAAGCGAAATACCTCTTCTGACACTTCTCTCTCTCATAGTCTTCCCAGAATACTTCAAGGCTTCACATCTCATGGAATCTGCTGCACAAAAGTCACATGGATTCCCGGTACTGTTGTGCAGTTCTGAAATCTCTTTGATATGTCTTTGGCTTCCTGGAGAAGTATTTCTGTCCTTCATTGATGCCACAGGGGGCATTCACTTCTGATTGTAAAATCAACACACCTACTAACATGGCCTCAGGATTTCTTTTTAGCATCTCTCTTCCTCCTTTCCTAATAAATTCCTTTTGTGTGTACAGACTATGCCTCTCTGGAAGAGCTCTGCAAACTGCTTTGTTAAAAAGGGACCGGTGTGATAGAGATAAGCCCCATCCTACATTCACTCAGCACAGGAACAGACTTGTGTGCTGAGTGGGGGTCCCATCTGTGCACAGGCTGGAGCAGCATGACTCACTGAACCATTGATCTCCTTAAATTAGAAATCGTCCATGTGTCCATAAGGAAACATGAAGGCTCAGTTAAAAAGATGAGAACTTGGAACTTATTTTATCATCTGGTGACAGTTAATTTTGTGTAAACGTGAAGAGTCAAGAAGTGGAAATGCCAGGAAGGGAAAAATAACTTTCTACATAAGAAATCAGGGCCACACCATTGTCTAATAAAAATTGGCATGGCTCCATTGAAGTAAGTTTCTTACAAACAGAAGAACTGGTCCTTCTTGCATTCCCCTCAGAAATCACATATAAGATCTTATCACTGCAGTAAATCTCAAACATTTGCAGAACACTGAAATATTTGCAGCTTGGAGGAGCCAGGGGTTAAAATGAAAGGCCCCTTTGTTAAATAGGAGTTATTGTTTTCTTTGCTGATGAAATGTCTTACTATCTACAGTTATCTATTTGAACTTTCATCTCATACTGTTAGGAACCACTAAATATTTTGTTTTACCAAAGTCCTGGGCTTACGGGATAAAAGCAAGCACCACTTGGTGCAGCCTTCTCAGAACTGTCCCCTCTGATGAATCACTTGTGCCAGTCAGGTCAATGTAGGATGGTCTCACATTTCTTCACTTATAAAGTGATGGTATTTTCCTACTTCAGTGAAGCCACTGTTGGTTGAAGGGCTTGTTCTAAACATCAGTTATAATAAAGAGTTACACTTGTGGAAAAGAGGATGAAGAGAAAGTATTTTTGGTAATTCATAGTGATTGGATAATTGCATGTTATATCTATGACCAAAGTAACATGGGTTTTGATGAAAAACTAAGCAAAGATGACAAGGGCTGAAGTTAATCTTCCTGGCCTGTGAACTGGCTGCTCTTCCTAGACTGCAGTTTCTGTTCACTGTCTTCATGCAAAAGTAACTTGACTGTGCCTGGCATGACGTGGGTCAATGCAGTGACACTTTCCCTGGCTGATGAGAGGAAGCAGGCTTCCCTAAGCGGTGGGTATAATCCCTCGCCTTTCTCCTCGCGTTGCTCTTCATTATTTCTATAATGGAACTCTTTTAATTCAATTTAATTTTACTGGGTAAATAAAGTTTACCTTTCTGGGTTTGCAAGCAAGAGTGAAAGTTAATGACACGCAACTTGATCAATATGTGAGGTTTGAGAAGGATCCCTCTGTAATGGCCGAAGAGTAGGCTCTTCCCTCGCAAAGATTTTATAGGGCTAGGAATACCTTTCTAAATCTAGAGTCCTGAAATACCACTTCATGGAGCCAGTTTAATACCCTTGAGACTTGGCCGAACTTTGATGCAATAGCTGTGGTTTTATATGTATGTGAAGTACAACCAGGCTCCTGTACTGATCAGTGTGCCAAATTCCACTGCAGTCAGACACGGGTGAGTCTTCTAAGAAAATGCTAAATTAGGTCCATAATATCATAATTAAAAATGGAACAAGCTTTCTGTTAGGACTTCCTTTACTCACTGAATTGTAACCCACTAGATAATTCATCATACCCAGAAGGACAAAAATTATATGCTGCTTTTGACTACAGTCTCTGTTGCATGTTGTAGCTGAAATACTTTACCCTAAATTCTGAGAGATACTGTTTGAAGTTAACAACCAGGTAAAAAACCCTAAACCAGAACTACCCCCTAAAAGGAGGCATATGAATCAGGTGTTTCTTACTCCGCATCCTTATTCTTCAGACAATATCACAGAAAAGCCTCTTTAATTTGTCTTCCAAGGGCTTTGTGAAACAATTCTGAAACACAGGTCTGTGGTATTCACATCCATGGTTCCAGAGCAGACTAAACAGGAAGATGGAGAAATTTGCATGTGTAGGTACTGAATGCCCATCTGCTGCTTGTGAAATTTATCTTCCAAACAACATCCATGTTTCTGGTTACTTACAGTCATCAAGTTTGCTGATGACACCAAACTGGGAGGAGTGGCTGACACGCCAGCAGGCTGTGCTGCCATTCAGCGAGACCTGGACAGGCTGGAGAGTTGGGCAGGGAGAAATTTAATGAAATATAAGAAGGGCAAGTGTAGAGTCTGGCATCTGGGCAATAACAACCCCAGGTACCAGTATAGGTTGGGAAATGACCTGTTGGAGAGCAGCATAGGGGAAAGGGACCTGGGGATCCTGGTGGACAGCAGGATGACCATGAGCCAGCACTGTGCCCTCGTGGCCAAGAAGGCCAATGGCATCCTGGGGTGTATTAGAAGGGGGGTGGTTAGTAGGTGGAGAGAGGTTCTCCTCCCCCTCTACTCTGCCCTGGTGAGACCCCATCTGGAATATTGTGTCCAGTTCTGGGCCCCTCAATTCAAGAAGGACAGAGAANGGCAGGGGGATTGGACTAGATGAGCTTTCAAGGTCCCTTCCAATCCCTGAGATTCTGTGATTTTGTGATTCTGTTTGCTGTTTGACAATGTAGTCCTCTTTAGAATTTGAATATAGGCTCCTACTGATAAAGCTTAAACAGCTCGGTTTCACCTCTGTTCCTCTTCAGCATTCAAAGAACTGTATTATGCAAAATGTGCTTTAGAGTAGTGATTTCTTGTTCAACCCTGAATTGAATGGAAGCCATGAGAACATGTCAGGCAGGAATGCTGCCAGACCTGTGTCATCTCTGTGAGTCAGTGAGCAGCATCAAAAGATTGCTTGTCTAAGGAGTTAATTCTCAAGGTTTGATAGCGTGATGCACAGCAACTTCTCATGCACAAATGCAGTTGGAATATATCTAGAACAAGATATTTGGGGCAAAAAGGATCCTGCTGTAGTAAACCACTGATTCACAATGGCTCTAGGGAAGGGAGAGAAATGCTTGACCCAGCTGTGTTTTTATGGTTTGTAGTTTAACATGACATTTATAGAGTTTCGGTTTACAATAGGCTGTGATGCTTCAGAGCTTTTCTGCAGCTTCTTTGAGGTCATGTGCATGGTGGATATGCTTGGCAGTAAATACTTTGGGTCTGATTGAAGGTGGAAGAAAAGCCAATCTGATGCTGTAGAAGGCATTTGCAAAAATACATGCCAGAATGTTATTTTTACATTGAAAATTGAACAGCCACTCAAGAAACGATAGAAGAAAAGGAAGACAATGTATCCCCTAACTCATATGCCTCGATTGTTCTAATCTTTCACCTGATATTAGTGGTAAATATAAGTCAATAATTATTAGTAACTAATAATAAATAAGCAAGATTCAGTGTAAATAGGTGCTGGAAGAAGGGTTTGGTAGGTAATATTAGAACTTCAGCTATGCTGGTGTAAGTTTCTTCACAGTCAACCTTTAAACCTAGATCCTTGTGAAGGAAGATAAAAACTGAACGAGTCAATCCAATTATATTTGTCATAAAAAATACTATAAAAAAAGGAAGCATTGCTGTGACCAATGTCTAAATAGGAAAACTAATGCATGGTAAAGTGCAATGACTTGACTGGACCATTACAGTAGCAAAGAAAGCCCACATCTCAACTCTTATGGCTCCCAGTCCAGCATCTGATGGACTGATCTGACTCTATTGTAAGCTTATTTCAGGGGACTTCATGATTAGATATTTTTACTTAATATTTTAGGCAGATACACGGGCTGCTCAGGGAGGTTGTGGAGTCTCCTTCTCTGGAGACATTCAAAGCTCACCTGGACGTGTTCCTGTGTGATCTGATCCAGGTGTTCCTGCTCCAGAAGAGGGATTGGACTAGATGAGCTTTCAAGGTCCCTTCCAATCCCTGATATTCTGTGATTCTGTGAAACTTGTTTGTTCTTATATAGATCTATTTAAACCTTCTCTTTTCCCTCTCAATGCACTTCTAGTGGGACTCAGTGAGAGACATTTTGTTGAAGTCTGTTTTCTAAGCAGCTTCAATTGCAATCTTTTCCATTTCTCCACCCTGCCTACCATAGCAGTGCACTTGTCCCGGCTCTCAGTTGTTAATTACTTCCTTATGGAAGAACTGTTTTGTGATTTGGACCTTGGATGATGATCCAAAAGATTATGCATAGTTAGTGGCTTCCTCTGAAAGCAAAACATTTAATCTCTGTATTTCATGTGCCCGCTTGTAAAATAGGAATGAAAATTATTCCACTTTAACTCTTGGTGTTTTCTGCTCAGACTATATGCATCTGGGGAAAGATTATTAACTACATAGGTATATTGGGCATTTTAGTCTTTAAAAGAAGAATTGTGTAATATAATTCACTGGTCAATTTTGGGCAGACATAGAATACAACTCTCAAACTCACTTTCAGTTTCCAAGCATTCATGTACAGAACCTCTGGAAAGAAAGTCCCCTCTATACAGCTTGCCATATGTACAAGCTGTTGAAATCATTTAAATACATTTGGCTTCCAAGAGTGAATTTCATATGAACACAGTCTAAACAGCTATTCCTGCTCAGGAGCTGAGACCCAACTGTGTGTTTTATCATACACATAGCATTTTGTTCATTTTGTTGAACGACAGGGTTTGATTCTTGAGCAATTTGGTTTTGGTATTGGCACATACCAAGACCTCAAACTCTGAAACTCGAGGTTTAAGCTATGTATATATGGATATGCACATCCTCATAGTCACGCTGATGAAGAGCAAACCAGGTAAGTGGTCATAAAGGTGGGCTGAATGGCTGGGTTCACAGACTTGTGGTTGGCTGCACAACATCCAGCTGGAGGCCAGTCACTAAGTACCGTAGGAGTCAATGCTAGGATCAATACTGTCTAACATCTTCATTTAAGATCTAGGTGATGGACCAGGGTGCACCATAAACAGTTCTTGCAGATGACAAAAAGCATGGCTGATACACTGCAGAGTTGAGCTACTGTCCAGAGACACCTGGACACGGTGCAGAATGGACTAACCAGAATCTCATAAAGTTAAACAAAGAGAAGTGCAAAGTCCTGCACCTGGGAAGGAATAACCTTATACACGAGTACTCACTGGGGCCAGGTGGCTGCAAAGAAGTTTTGCAGAAGAGGATCTTGGCTCAGCAATATGTCCTTGCAGCAAAGACAGCCACCAGCACATGGGGCTGCATGAAGATCATTGCCAGCAGGCCAAGGAAGGTGATCCTTCCCCTTTACTCAGCCCTGGTGAGACCTCTTGTGTGCTGTGAGTGCTGTGTTCAGTTCTGGGCTTCCCAGTACAGGAGAGAGATGTGCCTACTGGCACAACTTCAGGGAAGGGCAACTAAGATGATTAAAGGATTGGAGCATCTGACAGGCGCGGCAGGCTTTTTAGACTTGAAAAGGGAAAGCTTAGAGGGAACCTAATCAGTGCATATAAACACCTGATGGGAGGGAGCTTATCACAAGAAGGTAGCCAAAGAAAGAATCACATGGAAAGACAGGACCAAATGGAGTTACTGGACCCTGTACAAAAGGGTGCTTATCAGCACTTTAAACAATTAACTAATAAAGAAGAAGAGGCTTTCTCTAAAACTCATTCAAATGATTTAGAAATGCTTTGTCAGGAAAGCTACAAGGCAGCATGATAGGAATTTATTTTTAAGAATACTGCAGTCAAGATAATCAAGCAAGTCTTATTAGAAAATATTCTTGTGAAGCTATGTGAGCCAAAAACGGCATAATCTAGACCAGAGGCCAAGTAGACTACTGAGTCCCATAATCAAGAATAGACTGTGTACAGTTTTATTTGAGAATACCTCTTTGCCCCTCCTTGCTCCTCATATGAAGACAAGAATGAAGTCAGATTTTTTTGTGCTACTTTTGGTAATAACCTAAAAGGAGATGACTTCTGCACCTCATTTCCTATGCGGGTTTTGGGATCAATGGCATGCGTTCATACACAGTGCCTGATANGACTTCTGCACCTCATTTCCTATGCGTTTCCTATGCACCTATTCCTATGATGAAATGTATCAATAGTGCAAAAGTCCTGAAAATGAGAATGAAAAGGTATTAAAGAGACTTTGTCAAACATGTAAGAGCTTTTCACCCTCTTTCAGCCTGGCTGTAATTCTTGTTCTACCAGAGAGGCCAGAATGGTTCATTGCTGCCCTTCGCCTTTCACATTTTTAAGATATTTCCCCCTATCTTTATTAGACATTTAAGAGGAAAGCACAGGTCCAAGAGGACATTCCCGTTTGGTGGAATTAATAAATTTCAGCAAAGGTAATTCTGGAAGTCCAGCATCCCAGGTTATTATAAACATTAAGGAATGATGTGCTATTCCAGCCTCAAATACTTTTAAAACTGGGAATGAAATAAACCCAGGCATTAAGTTGCTGTGATTTGGCAGCTTCCAGCTTATCAGCTGACCCATGTGAGCTGGATGTGGGATCTCCCAGGCCTTTGCAATTGTGGGATAAAATGAGTTAAATTAAAGCACTTAACCAGTCACATTTCATTACACAGCTGCAGCAGCACAAGAGCATGTTACACTGCCCGTTATTGCTTATTATTTGATGAACGGTAGAGTATGAAAATAGGGAAAATTAATCATTTGCAACTACCTATATATATGGATTACACATCAATCCCACTGGTTACCTGAAGTGGAAAGTTTGAGCAATCTCCATTCATTTCCCCATTCTTCTAGCTTAAAAAAGGATTGCATTTAGCTTAGCACTCATTCAACCTGACAGCTTCCTATCAATAATTCTGCTATTTCAGTGCCCTGTCTAGTAGTGGCAACACAGGCACCTACAAAAAACCCAAAGAAAATCTCCAAGCTTGTACTCATATCTCAGTCAGGCAAAATTTAATTTATGTCCTGATGCTTATCTGACATGGTAATCCTTTTATTTATTCACTTACTAGAGGGCTGCATTTAGACTCCTGCTATTACACCTTTTTTTGCTCTACACTCCATTAGTCTCAATTCTTCTATTAACAAAGAATTGTATATCCCAAAGAAGATTGCTTATTATAGAGCTTTATTCCATCAAACTCTCTGTAAGTGCATTTATAGCTCCCATAGGCCTAAAGCCTCCTCCTTAGAATCTGTTCTCCCAGATACGATGGATATATGGGACACAATGTAGACATTTAATGAGAACCACCCAGCTGCTCAGGTATTTACAGCTGCATTACAGCCATAGTCCTGCTTTGTCAAAGCAGTTTTTCTCCTAAAAGCTAAGTAGCAATACCTACACTGACATGCCATGCCAGAATTTGGAGAACATTTGTAACCCAGGCCTAACGTTACCGTGCCTGGCTTTCTATATTAAATACTAAAGTACCTCATTAGTCAGGGCAGCAAAAATACATTTTAAGGTATATAATCCATCTATTTTTATAACAAGTCATTGCCACCAGCTCAGCTGTATTACAACATAGCAATACATATCTATCATCCAGGAGGATAGCATCATAAATCCAACATCATAAATGTGAATACCACTTACAAAGCCAAAATGAGCTGAACCCAATGGAGCTACACAGATTTATTCTAAGTGTTATATCTGTAGTATTCTCCAAGCAGTAATCCCTCTTAATTTACCGTAGTCTCTCTTAAGTGTTTTGCAAACAAGGAGAGGGAAAGATACAGGGAAGGGGGATGTAGAGCTGTATTTACTCTAAGGAGAAAGGTTTGATGAAAGGCATGATACAGCACATACACGAGGGAGACAGATTTCTCAGCCTGCTTAATAGACTTCCAGGAAAACTAACAACTTTCAGAAAATGAACCTCCAAGAACACAGCATATATAGCATCTTATATTTAAGAAATGCAATCAAAGCCTCCTGAAACTCTACATGCACAAGCCTTTCCTTGGGTTTCCCCATCATTTCCTTGGGTATGGGGTGAAAAAGTGAGTGAACTGTACGTGCCAGATGTTCCTTGTGTTCCTTGATGCTGCCAGGAATTCTTTAGAAAGGACTGTCGAACAGGAGAGCAGAGAACAGAGCAGAAGTTGCTGAAGAGAATTGGAGACTAACAAAGATTTTGAAAAGATAAGACCCATGATGCTCCATGATGTACCTCCAAAATACCTTACGCATCCCAAACACAGGGACTTGCTCCTGAATCAACAAGTGGAAAGCAGAAGAGCAGAAAAGACCTTCTAAGCCATGTGCCTGTGGGTGTCCCTTTCTACTGTTAGGGATCAGAGAGTGGGAAACACTAGAGTGGTGATGAGCCTTCAGCCAGGCTGTGGGAATATGGCACATCTCAGGTTCTGCTAAATAAAAACAGTGCTGCTGTAGGAAGCATTTCAAACTTACAAGCTGGTAAGATGGTAAAGGAGAAAGGTGTTTTTTGAAAAAGAAAGAAACCCAAAACCCAAACAAAACCTAAAGGAAGTCAGAAAGGTAACCCACACAGAAGTACTGAGGTATACTATATAGCTGGCCTATATTCCAGCTCACAGCAAAGCAAGTTGCAAGTGCATTCGTAGCCAAGGACGAGTTTGGAAGCGCATAAATTCTTCGCTTGGAACCACAATCAGCAATAGAATAGAAACAGAAATATTAGAGGTTCTTGGAAATTTCATTCTCTCTGCAGTGTTCCCTAATGTTGTACACCATCCAGAGATATTGCCTGCCCCCTCCATCTGCCACTTAGTTCAGAGATGACTTCTAGATGCCTCATGGTCATCTTCTCTGTTGTCTGCCTGTACTCACACCATGTCTTGGCATTTACCTACTTGCTGGCACTCCAAGTATGGGTCTCAGGTGTGTCCAAACCTTGTGGTAGAAGTGCACTGGAGGTAGGGCAAGGACAATGCCAATGTTTCTTGCCAGCCATCAGCTTTGAGATTGCCTCTACCTCATTTTAAATGGAGTAATTTGTGCAGCAAGTAAACAAAAAAAAAAGTTTCTGGAGAAAAATCTAGGGTTAAAATGGATTTTAAAGGCAATGATCTCCACCTTAAATACAAATAATGTCAGTATCCTGTGATGGTGATAGGAGGTGATGGTGATAGGATGGTGATGGGATCCCTTCCCTTCCCTTCCCTTCCCTTCCCTTCC
>VZTM01005715.1:55579-70397 GCA_013400555.1 Jacana jacana | reverse complement strand
CGGGGGCGCCCCCCCCCCCGGCCACCTCAGACCCACTGCTTCCCTCCTCGGAGCGCCTCGAAGGAGATTTGCCTGAAAAGGCCACCGGCAGCGGCGGCGGAAGCTTCAGCCGCGGGCCCGCGCTGGCGGCGGGGGGGAACGGCGGCCTGAGCCCGCGGGGACAGATCCGGCCGCCCTGCGCCCGCTCCTGCAGCGCTGTCCCGGGCTGCGATACCGCTTCGGGCTGCCGTGGGCAGCCGGCGGTGCCAGCGCTGTGCTCGGTGTCCATCGGCTCAGCGCCATGCAGTCAGCTCCGCGCTTGCTTCCCGGCTAAAGCGGGAGGGAGTTCAGCGCTGGGCACCTCTGGGTTCGTTTTCTAGAGAAAGTAAAACCAAAACAGTCCCTCCCGCAAAAAGGCTTCTCCTCCCTTCCTTCCTTCTGTAAGAAATGGATGGCGTCTTGAAAAAGAGCGTTTACTTGGAGGCCACCTCGGGTTCCTTCTTTCCTCAAAATAGCATCATAGGTGAGACGGAGTCAAAAGAGTTGCCGGTGCCGAACTATCCGTGTGTGAGAAATAATTCGGATTCAAAAGCAGCTGTCAACATTACCTCCTTTCTGTGTTTTTAATAACTGTCACCCCGAAAAAAAAATTAAAATACTGGTATCTAGTTCCTTTTCCATACTCAGTTTTTTTGGTTTTATTAAGTACAGCCATAGGCGGGCAAAGTGACCCAGAGGGCAGCCGGGGACCGTGCTGTGCCCCTCCAGCCGCTGACCCGTGCGCCGCCCCCCGCCCCGCCCGCCTACGGGGTAGGGTGGGAGAAAAAAAGAGCCCAAACCCAAACTTCGCTAACGGGGTGAACACACTGCAGCCTGAAAACGCCGCAGCCAAACTACTCCTTCAGCATCGAACGGGTCCACTGCAGCCAGGAGCGAAGAGAGATGAATTAAGAGGCTTACGGAAAGAGCGTTGTCAGAAAAAGCTGTAGTTACTTGTTTTCTCGTCCGAGACGTAGGTGCTAGAGCAGCTGCGCCTCCGAAATTCCCGTTGGCTGGAATGGTCCCAGGATATCTGAAAGGGAAAAAAATTAAAAAACAACCCCAAACCGCATGAGAACACCTAAAATTAAACGGTCCAAAGTGCCTTGGTATAGCAGGGTCAGATATTCTTCAAGCCGATGAGACGAGGACCCAAACTGCAGCTGGCTGCACCTTGTCACCTGCCGTGTCCCGCTGTGCCCGGGCTGGTGCCTCCAAAAGGAGGTTGTCTCTGCCCTTCCCAGAGCCCCCTCAGCCCTCCAGCAGTGGGGACAGATGCTAGGGACTCCATCTTGCCCAACTTTTACCCCTAGAAGTCATCACGACTGGCTGAGGGGTCTGTCTGAACTACATGAAGTAATCACTTTATTTAGGAAATAAAACGTTTTGCCATTACTGTATGTTCTTCATTGCAAGCAAGCAGTTGGTTACTTTCTTAAAGTGATGGATAATTATTTAGACACTATTTTGTTGTAGCAGCACTGTAAAGCCACTGAATCATTTGTTGCCTGCCCTACATGGTGGACAGGAACTGAGCCAGGAAAGCCTAATGTTCTCCTGGGTGCTAATTCCAACTCTTAATCAAGATCTGATTACCAAAAAGGAAGGCAGAGCATAAAAATGCTGTAAAGGTTTAAATTTTTTCTATCTTCCTCATAATTCATGCTGCAAATGTGTCCATTATGGCATTCACTCTAGCAGGGAAATTGTGATGTTGTTGCAAGATTCCTACAGCAGAGCTCCTGCCAATAATGATGAATAATCTTGGTCCATATGCTAGCTCTATACAAGTCTATAGTGCCACTGTGCTCTCATTCTCTTTCTGCTTCCTCAAAAACACTGAATATCTGAAGAACAGTAAAAGCTAATTAAAAATAGTTAATAGGTTAATCAGACTCAGTCTTATATTTATCTAATGCAGAGCACTGATTCTTTAGTGATGTAGCTTTGAAGCATTATCATGAGCCAAGAAAATGAATCAGACATTTAATGGAGATGTGGAAACGGAAATTTCTTGTAAGACTACAAAATCGCAAGCCAATAATACACTAAAATATAATAAAGCTATCATTAAAATTCCATGCATGAGATGCCATCCTCTGTGTCCTCTCTTGCTAGGCAATAAACTGAAGCAAAGCTGGCCAGAAAATTTTTCAGAAGCCAGGCCCTTGGATACATCCCACCTGCTTTTTAGCATTCTTGTCCCAGAGTGTCTGCCTGCAGACCTCTGGTGACAGCCAAAGGCAGAGGCATCACTTTGCAGGCAACCCCACTGTGGACCCCCTAGTTTACTTTTCAGAGTGCCAAGGGCCATGAAACACTGCCAGCTCCAGCTGGGGGGGTGTACTGGAGATGTCAACCTGGGACTGATATTGCCTTTCGTTACTTATTTGGTCTGACCACGCAGGAATGGTTTCTGTGGGTAACAGCCTCCCCTTTCCAGCCGGTGGTGGATGCTGTGAGCTCTAGCTTCCCTGGGGGCTTCCAGTCACTTCTGAGGACATGCTCATGTCACTTTGCTGCTCTAACACTGGTACTCACATCCTGGCTGAATTTCTATTTCCATTTACACTGAATTGTGTCCAGAATAACAGGGAGTGGAAGTTGAGACTGTAATGAGACTGAGTGGAAACAGGAGCTGGTTGTTGCCTTTTTAAAACGGCTGCAAGAACAAAGGATGGATGTTGCAGGTTGCTGCTTACAGTCACCTCTGTTGCCATTTCAACAGTTCTTTCCTTAAATGAGATTGTAAGTATTTTCCACATCCTCAGTGAAGGAAAATACTTTTCTCCTTTCTGGAGCATTGAAAATATTTGATGCTGGAGCAGAGCAGTTACTTTCATGTTTTTAGTTTTGATTTGTGATCGTTGGTCCAGCCTGACCCCTGCTGGGGGAAAGCCAGGAGCAGAGGATTATAAATGCAGCACGTCGGCTTCTCCGGAATCCACAGGTTCACCAGAGACCGTTCCTGGTCCAGTCCTACTCCAAACCCCTCTCCCACCCCCAGGCCCATGCCCTGCTCAGTTTCTGCCCTCACTGCATAGTCCCCAATACAAGCCTTACCTGAAGTTTGTCCAGTTTACATCACCAAAGACTCTCTGCCACCTCCATTGTTACTCTGCAGTGTGGAAGTGACATATATCTATGTAATGTGGCTGCAGGGGCCTGCAGCAGGTTGCACCCAGTGCTCTGTTGACCTCCTGACTTTGATGCTCTGCTAAAAATAGTTGTGTGGCACTACTGATTACCAGGTCTTCATTTAGTCCAGCTAATTAGTGCACCACAGATTTCTTAAAGTTGCCATGTTTGTCTATTCCTGTGTGGGGCTACAGAGAGCTGTATCCACAACATGGCACAGATGTGCTCATGTGATGTAGAGTTCAGACAAAGTATTTCCCTTTTAGCCATGTGCTTGCAAAGCACTGCTCTCCTTGCAGCAGGGATGGCCCTTTTGTCCACTGGAAATGGGAGCAGCAGCACTGGGGACTGCTGCTGCCTCTGCCCACCTCAGTCTGCAGTGTAATTGCTTTTGAGTGGCCTGTTCCATTTCCAGGTAAGCTTGGAGATTCCTATGAAGACTGGACATGTGTGGCTGATCAGACACGGGCAAGGAAACTATTTTAGAATCCTGCTATTAACAGTCATGCTGAAATGTACATGTCATAGGCCAGACGTGTAACAGCAGGGACAAGGAGTGCTGGTGCTCCATATCCATCATTTATCTTTACCTAAGGGCTGTGAAGGTGACACCCCTCCGAGCTTACCTCCCTTTTTCTTTCCATTTTGCACCGCTGCACAAGATTTTCCTGCTGTGCAGTGTATGCACACACAAGATGTGGATAAAGATACCAATTTAGACCCAACAGAAGTTCACCCATCATCTTCTGCCTCTGGTCGACCAGTTGAGCCACCCAAGCAGGACAGTGAGCATCCCCTTGGCTGCAGTTCTTGGATGTGGGTCCAGGCACTAACCTGGCATTCATGTGAGTGCTTTCTTGATGTGGATAACCAGTTTGCTGTAAGGCTAAAACTAATGTCTGGTTTTACTTTGGTCGCATTAACAGCAAAAATTTATGGAAATTTAACTGGCATAGGTGGAGCTTTTATATAGTTTCTTTCACTCTGTGAGACAAATATATGTACAGTAAGCCANTCCTCCATGGAAATCAGTAGAGAGCTTTGCTTAGAAATTGTTGGCACAGTGTGGTCGAGAGTCAGGGAACTGAAAATCGTTAAATTGATGATCTAAATGGGTATGGGAGGGAGAAAGCGGCGGCAGTAGTTATCATTATGTGCATATTTTTATGACTTTTAGAAAATCATATTTCAGCATTTTCCATCACATCAAAAGCTGACAGGGCTGCATTGATTTGCAGATTCAGACTAAATGAAACAGAAAATTAGTGTGAGCAGTATATTTCATACCACGACTTTACTTAAGAAAAGATCTTACTTGCTTCACTCCAGCCTCAGTGTACCACCACGCTGCGGTGCCGGCGCAGCGAGCTCTCCCGGAGCAGGACTGGGACACGGTGCGTCTCGGGAAGCTCCCGGCTATTTCCCCTCAGCCGCCGCGTTCCTGGGGCTACAGCTGATCGCCAGCGCGGTGCTCGCTCCGGCAGCTCCACCTAGCGAGGAGCACTCTCCACGGCCGGCCCTTCTGGCCCCCCCCCCGGCTCTCCGGCGCTGGAAACCACGGCGCCGTGTCCTCAGGGCAAGGCAGGTGCTCCCTGTCTTCCCCATCCTCCCCAGATCTGGTCCCACCAACCCAGGCCCGGGGTCAGGTGGCGGCAAGCTCTCATCCAGCCCCACAGTGGCAAGTACCTCAAGCACCTGACTCTCCTGGCTGAGCCTCCAGAGGAGCAAGGGCTGGAAGGGAAGGTTTCTTAGAGAAGGGCATGAGAAGCGAGGTGAAAGCTTAATACTTTTAGTCTATCTCTTACAGCCCGCTGGAAAAACACCTCAACTGGTCTTTCAGGGGTTTCATCTCAATAATGAACTTCATCTGCACTGCCACCCCTAAGTTCTTTGCTCATGTATTGCTGTAAAACATTTATGTCACACCGAGGTTCCCTTGCTCAAGCTCCACTTCTTCTTGAACCGGGGGAGGGGCTTAGCAAATCCCTGCTGTCTTGGCCATGCTGGTCCTGGCCTGGTATAAACCAGTGACAAGACGACAAGCTGCTGGTTAGTCTCAGTGCATGGGCAAAATATCAAGGGCCAGTCCCCCTGCCTCAACAGAGCAGCAGAGCAGACCCTTTACTCTCCTTCCCACCACCGTGAAACCTTTCAATGTCGTGTCCCGCGCAGAGCCCAGCTACTTGCTTTGTAGCTTTTCTAGAATATAGTAAGGGACCACACAAATTTATTTGTATAATCACGGAGATGATGCTTCTGCCTGCCCTGTGCCAGCAGAGGCCGCTGTGCCACTAAGGAAGGGGCAAGAGTGTCTCTCCCTGGTGGGGCCAGGGCTGTAGGCTGCCCTCTGGCTGTAGGTGTGCGCCATTACTTTTCTTCCATGTCACCTTAGTGGCCCAAGGAACAGCTCGGCGTTTTTATTATAGGGGCTGCGAGCGCCATGCCATTGAGAGCTGAGCAGCACCTACAGAGGTCTATGGGGATGTGGTGGCTTCTGCCGGACTCAACATCCTCCAGAGGAGAGCACAAAGTGCCTCACGCAGTAGAGGTGGCAGACTTCCAGCTGCTTGGGGCTACCAACACATCCCTGTGACCAAAGAGAAGCACAGAATGGCAGGACGCGCTCTACAGAGGTGTGATGAGGAAGGCAAGGAAAATGCTGTGGAGCCTAGGAACTACTGAGAGAAGCAGGAAGATATATTCTGCAATAAATCAAGTACTTCGGAGAGGAAAGCTGTTCAGAGTTTTGTTTCTCCCTTGTGCTTGCCTCTCTTTAGAGAAGGACAGGAGACGCAGACCTCCAAAAAGCCTGCAGCCAGAAGGGGCATTTTCCTAATATGAGAGTTTGGATCCAACTTCCCACCTCAGTTTGCAATACCATTGCCAAGGAATCCTGTGGTAAAGCATGCTGCCAATTCTTGCCCCACAGACGAAACTCTCATTTTTCTATGGGTTTCTCAGTCATCGATACTGGCTCCTGCTCCTAGTCACATATATGTGTCATAACTTCTTATCTGTCATGAACAATGGTGTCAATAGGAGTCATGTTCTGCAGCTTGCATGAACTCCTCGTGGTACAGGGCAGGAGGGAATGCTTTGCTGCAGTAAGATACACAGTTTTTTGGTCTCTTCTACCTCCAGGCATGTTATGGATGCTCTGCTATTTTGAAATAATTTCTTCCAGTACTTAGCTCTGGCTAGCTGTCACAGAGGCATGAAGGATGCTGTTCAGAAAGCCCCTTCTGAGCTTGTTGGTGGAGCAGCTGGCTGAAAGTGAGTCATCTTGTATTGGCAAATGGAAATTCCATAGTCTGCAATTGCATTAAAAGTAAACAAAACTGGATCAAAGAGTGAGAGAGCCTGAAGATATGGTTCTTGACTTCTTTATCTTGTTTTGGCTTTGCACTGCAGACTTCAGGTAAGCAGGCAGCCATCTGACACAACAGTAGAATCAGTAGAAAGCCACTTGCTATGGTTGCTCTCCATTCCCATTTTGGCTCTTGCTTTTCTGGCAGTATCTGATGGAGGACCAGTCAGTTTGGTCAGAGCCCTAGAGGGAGCTAAAATTGCTAAGAAGCAGAACCTGTGTCTCTCTTGGGCAACCAGTACCCAATCCTTCTGGTGTTGTAGGTCACTCCACTACAATGAAGATAGTAAGATGGTACTGCTGAAAACAGAGTGATATGTCATAAACTGCTAAAAATCAGTGGTGATATATACTTTAGATTAACTTTTCTTATGAACTGGAAAGTAATAGGGTTGGCAATTCCAGTTTTGATTGAATGAAATGACATAAAACTTCCTGAAAGCGGTGTGAGATGGAGGGGAGCAATCCAGTGACCAAAAAAAAAAAAAAAAAGGTAGACAAGTGTAAGCTGTGCTCTGTGCACCACAAATCACAAATCAAGTAAACGGTAAATATTTCACATGGAAGTGTTATTCTGACCTTAGAATGGGAGAAGATGTTGCTGAAACTGCAGAACAGTTTTTGCCTCACTGTAAGAAGATGGCAAAGTACCCACTGTTGGGACTGGGGCTCAGCCTTGTATCTGGCATGTGGGGGAGCATGTGTCTGTTGCAACAGCATGAAATGAGAGTTGCTAATAGTAAGATAAGAAAGCCTCTTCCCTGAGAGCCAGCTGTCAGAGAGCTTTGTGTTCTGCTCAGTTATATATAAAGAACCAGAATGATCTGAGACTAAACAGGGAAAACAAAGTTTGGGCACAAGCACAGCCCCCTTGAGATCATGCAGAATGGGTCTCTTGCAGGTGAGGACAGATGGCTGTTAGGCACTTGTGGTGTTAAGGCTGGTGCCAACCATATATATGTTAACATAAACGGTCTCCACCTCCAGTGAAACCACTGGGAAGTACACTGGGCACAATGAAACTTGCTTGGCCAAGTTTCCTGTCAAGGAGGTTCTATCAAACAGGGTGGTGGGGGCTGTGTAGGAGGCAATAGCTCTTCTCTTCCTCTCTCTTGCCCTGCCTGCTGCAGGCTGTGGGTTACAGTTCACAACTTTGTCCTGTGAGGGACCAGGTGTCCCAGCAGCCCCTGAGTCTCCACCAGGCTGATATCACTCTGAAGGTACTGGTGAGCTGTCATGCTACAGCCCCAGCTGTGGGGTCACCCAAAGGACTAGTCTCTAGTGTGTCTCTAGTGAGGTCTTTTTAAAAGCATTTGTTAAAACTTTATGGAGAGTGATTTGTTCTTCAGTCTGCCCAAAACCAGCCAGAGAGTAAAGTAATTTATTGAAAGATTTTAGCCTAAATTTGGTGAGGAACAGTTGATTCTGTAGGTACTATGCTTCGTAGGACTTGTCTAGAACAGTTAGCTCCTCTTCTGTCTCTGACAGTCACTTGCATTTTGACAAATCAGTGCCATCACTCCATTTAAATGATCCAGTGATTACCCTTCAGCTTTACTCAGCTGGAATTGCAAAGGTATAGCTAGTCTCTACCCCTGGCATCAACCAGTCTGTTTCCTCATCAGGCTTGTCCTCACCTTCTCCATGTCTACACATTCCTTGCAAAAGGTACCCCTGCCAGCAGTGAAGAGTTGCAGGTCAATAAATTATGGTATTCCTAACAGAAGTCAGTATTAGAAGAAAGGATTTGCCTGGATAATATAACGTACACTGCATGTGAAATCACACAGGAAGGGTGTGTTGCAGATTCACGGCATGTTCAAACAGCCTCAACAAGTAAATTCAAGAATTAATTTTACATCTTATATGAAAACAGCAGCGGCTTGCCAAACACCTACCACATATGAACTGTTTTTTGGGCAAAAAGCAAGAGCATCCCAGGGATTATGGTAGGAAGGAAGGATCAAGAATAACTCAGTAGCTGTGCAATACTCAGCCACTTGGACCAAACAGAAGGTGACAGCTGCCTGGGGCAAAGGTTTCTGCAGCCAGACCTTTCACAGTGGTCACTACATTATGTTCCTCAGACTTTGGTGCTTAATTTGGAAGTAACAAGGTCAGTTTGTTTTGTTGTTGTGTTTTTTTCTGGCGTACAATTGCCCTACTTTATAAAGTTAAAATGTGCAAGTAATAAGCAATTATATAAGCAAATCTTTCTCAACCACAAATGCCATGGACTATGATGTTTTTATGTCAGACTAGCAAATGTAAACAGTTTACATGATATGTTAACTAAACAGAAAAGAACAATTTGGTGTCATCAGTGGATTTAAATTACTAAAATATAGATATGTATGATCTATTCAGGGTGCCTTGGCAAAGCATAATTTTCTTTCCACCCATGTTAAAACCAGCAAAACAGTATTAGAGCTCATGCTGTATTCGTTTAGAGGGGGAGAAACAGCCTCTTGATTGACTCACACACTCCTACATTCCAGCATGTCTTTCCCTTTTTTTTTTTTTTCAACATTTGACTCCAGTGCTTAGAGCTGCAGGAGGACTCATCTCAGTGTGCACAGGTTGTGTAATAACAAGATTCTGACCTGGAATTTCAGCTTTGACCATATCCTGAGCACCTAGGCTCCAGCGCCCTGCTCCCACACACTGTCTCAAGGCAGCACCAGGCCGTGTTTTGCAGCTCTTGGTTTTGTCAGGGGAGCACAGGGTATTAATAGCTCACCTTGTGCTTTAGAGAACAAACACTTGAGCGTGATCTGAGGCTGTTGTAGTTCTGTTTTCTATGCTTCTTTCTGACTTGGGGTTATCCTCTTTATAATGATCTAGGGATGTGAAAAGGTTATAAATTGATTGAATCCAGCACATTGCAATAGCATTCATAATTAATATTATCTGAGGGGATACCAAGCCATTGTTGACATCATTTGACATGGCTGTCCATGCTGACCAGTAGGTATGGACATTTTCCACTTGCCTTACTTGTCAGCATGTTAGTAGGAATCTATTTAAAAGAACCCAAAGCAGCAAACAGCTTCTGTTTCTGAGACTGCCAGCAACAGGGCTTTTCACTGTTACATCTGCAGCTCTGCCATTCTTTCCAGTGTAGGATTTAAGCTGGGTACCTTCTGTTCTTCAGCCTCTGAGCAGACAGGTGACTGGTTCCTTTCATTTACTTCTGTTGCAAGCAGCAACAATGAAGCAGCCCTGCTCTGCTTCTCTGCAGCACAAAGGGCTTTCTGGTGCTCAGTGGAGACAACAGCAGCCCCTAGCCAGTTGCCTTTCTGTCGGGAGGCTGTATGCGGCTTATGTAAGCGTGTTAATGCAGGGCTTATGTAACAGTTTTAATGTCAGGGCTTTATTTTGGCATCTGCCTGTGGAGAACTCCCCCTTCTCTGGGTAGGTTGAGGCACACAGCAGAGGAGCCACCCCTGACTAAGCACACAAGGCAGATCTGCCTGCTGTGGGTAACTGGAGTGCAGGGCAGGGGGGAGTGTGGCTGTGGCAGGTGATGCCTCTTAACTTTGAGCACCTGGGGAAGTACAGGGGTGTCCTTGTTAGGGGCTTTCCCACACTTCAGAAAATGTTGAGCTGGGTCACTGAGGTTTGGGTTGTTTGCTGGCAGCTTTGAGCCATTAAATTTATGTGGGAATACAGGGAGAAGGCAAAGGCAAGACAGAGCAACAAAAACCTCTAAGGCCTGACACATCAAGATACCAAACTTCCATACCAGAGAGGTGATAATATTTGCATATCAGAAGAGTCAGTGGCTGACATGCTAATACCTTTGTGTGGAGAGAACACCGAGGTTTCTGCCACACATTGTGAAACCGTGTGGGGTCACAACATTTGGAGAAGTGATGTTACATTCCAGCCGATGTAGTTACTTGCCCCAAAGGAACCTGAGTAACAGGGTGTCGACTTGGAAAATTCCCACCCAACCAGTCTAACCAGCTGCAACTCAATAGACACACTGGGCTCCCATGACTGCAAGGGTTTGCAACCAAGTAGCGAGAAGTGCGACAATCACAGTCCCATGTTCTTCCTTGCTCTCTAAGCCTTCTGCCCCACAGCTCTTCTCTTCTGGGACTCTTCTATGCACTTTTCTTCTGGGCTGGAAAGGCTTGAAAAGCTTTGCTGTAATACAGCTGTTTTGCTGGCCCTCCTCACATTTCTGAGTGTTCCATAGGTGAAAAGGTGTGTGGCAGCAGGAGCACCCAGCTGGGAGAGAGGAGTGAAGCTGAGGCTGGGTTCCCACCCAATTCTGCCAGAGTTTGGTCCTTGTTTTTAATTCTCTCTCCTGGTGGCCCTGCCCAGAAGATTGCTCATTCCCTCACCCCACTGTCACCAGTTGCTTGGTCTTTCTCTTATTCCCAAAATGCAATGACTCATCTTCTTGCTCTCATCTTGCCTCCATTAATATATTTTGAGTACTTCATCTTTTCCTCATTTGCCATTATTGTTACTTTCCTCCATCACTATTTGCTAAACAAATGGTTTTTTTCCTCTGAGCTTTTCTAGGTAAATTCTTTTTCCTTTCACTGTTTAAGTTAAGGATGGAGCAAAGATGTAGAAGAAATGGAGGCTCTTACTTCTCTCCTGGATGGAATGTAACCATCTACTTATTATTTTTATGCAGGTGCTGAAGCATTGTCTCTGTCTTGTCAACCACAGATGGGCCTTTTTTGTGGCAAAAGCATAACATCTAGTCATTCTCAGCCCTGTATCTGTTAGGCTAGGTTTACCAGGAAGGTATATAACAAGGCATGTACTTCAACTATATTCAACTGCTCTGTGGTAATTGTAGGGCAGTCAGCGTCCCCCTCACCCTGGGTTACTGCCCCACTGTGCACCAGGGGAAACAGCCTGGATGTCTGCTCCAGATGCTGCAGCCACCACAGGTGACAAAGCTGTGGAGACCAGACAAACCACTTATTTTCTCTGCACAGAAAAAAGTAATTTTTTTTAATGCTTTCCTCTAGACTGCTACTGTCATTGCAGGGTCCTCACATCTTGTGCTTGAAGTAAGGGAAGCCATGGTTTCTTCTGAAAGCTTGCTGGAGGAATGCTCAAAAGTTAAAACTCGGTTAAAACTCGGTAGTAGAAATGTACTACAAGAAGAATGAACGGAAAGAATGCCTCATTACCCATTAGGGTCCACTCTGCACTCAGCTAACCCTGTATGGTTTAGGTTTCTTCCCTGATGGGGACCTGTTTCCCACCCTTGCAGATTCTGAGGAAGGAGAACTGAGTTTTTACTCCATTTCCCCCCATGAAATTCCACTTATGCAAAAATACATTTAAAATCATACTTAGTAAGAGTGAAGTGTTTGAGGGTCCAGGTCATATGGCCATATTGCAGTGGGCTGCTGCTGTCACCTTTGTCTGTAAGGGACCCAATGGCAGAAACTGTGCCTCTGTGGCCTGTTTGGTCTGGCATTGGGTCTCAGTTTTGCCTTCTGCTGGAGCAGCACTTCTATTAGCACACCAGGTTTTTGCACGTGCTTGGAGATGCTGCAGGCATGCTACCTCCTGACACTGTCAGTGGTGCACAGGTAAAAGATTTTACAGAAACAGCTGTTCTTCCTGAATACTGCAGGGTCCACATTGCGAGGTCGGATTCAGTTTATCAATGCCATAATCCATGTCCACTCACGTCAGCTTGCTCTAACTTCCTGAATAATGGTGTTGTCATTAAAAACACGCCAAACGTACCTTTGGAGTGACATAATAATAATGTTGTTTACATAATGAAACTAAATCATGAAATAAAACCAATCTCAAGTTTGGTGAAACCAGACACCATACAGATAACATAAACAACAGCATTCCCTCCTAGGCATTGTCTTGCAAGAGGTGCTGGCCCTGTGTTTGCAGACACAGTAAGCCACGGTATGTGGGCACCAAGGTGACACCTAGACTGAGTGGCTTTACAGGAATGTTCTGGGTCAGCCAGCTGTTGCCATGGCCAGACTGTCAGTAGCCAAGCAAACATGGTAAGGCACTGTAACAGGGCAGCCAGAGGAATTCAGCAGGCTTTGGGTAGTGTTTGCTCTCTGATCACCTTGACAGCAGTGTCCAAGAGCTGAGAGGCACTCTGACACAGTCATCTGAACTGGACCAGAGGCCTGGGATGACACCAGATCATAGCAAGTTTCAACAGAGAGGGGTGACAGCTTGGCAGGTCTCAGTGTTCAGCACTGTCTGCTTGTCCCTGCACAGGGATGTGACCCACTTTGCTGTGCACCCAGGCCTGCCCCCGGTGTCTCCTGCACAGGTGCAATTTGGATAAGGAGGGCCTGTGCACTGTGTGTCTTTCACACCCACCCTCTATACAGCTCCTGCCTGGTAAACAGTGGGTATTTGGAGAGGAAGATAGGGGAAACTGTTAATATCTGTTACAGAGCATGAATACAGGTTGGGTGGAGAATCATAGAATCACAGAATCACAGAATATCAGGGATTGGAAGGGACCTTGAAAGATCATCTAGTCCAATCCCCTGCCGGAGCAGGAACACCTAGATCAGGTCACACAGGAACATGTCCAGGCGGGTTTTGAATATCTCCAGAGAAGGAGACTCCACAACCTCCCTGGGCAGCCTGTTCCAGTGTTCCCTCACCGTAAAGTTTTTTCTCACATATAAGTGGAACCTCCTCTGTTCCAGCTTGCACCCATTGCCCTTGTCCTATCATTGGACATCACTGAGAAGAGCCTGGCTCCAACCTCCTGACACTCACCCTTTACATATTTATAAATATTAATAAGGTTGCCCCTCAGTCGCCTCCAAGCTCAAGAGACCCAGCTCCCTCAGTCTTTCCTGCTCCACTTCCTTAATCATCTTTCTAGCCCTGCCCTGGGCTCTCTCCATCAGTTCCCTGTCCTTCTTGAACTGAGGGGCCCAGAACTGGACACTATATTCCAGATGGGGGTCTCACCAGGGCAGAGTAGAGGGGGAGGAGAACCTCTCTCGACCTACTAACCACACCCCTTCTAATACACCCCAGGATGCCATTGCCCTTCTTGGCCATGAGGGCACAGTGCTGGCTCATGGTCATCCTGCTGTCCACCAGGACCCTCAGGTCCCTTTCCCCTACGCTGCTCTCCAACAGGTCATTTCCCAACCTATACTGGTACCTGGGGTTGTTCTTGCCCAGATGCAAGACTCTACACTTGCCCTTGTTATATTTCATTAAATTCCTCCCTGCTGAACTCTCCAGCCTGTCCAGAATGGATTGAGGGCAGCCAGGAGGAGAAGGACTTGGAGTGTTGGTGGATAAGAAGCTCAATACAAGATGGCAATGCATGCTTGCAGCCCAGAAAGCCAACTGTATTCTGGGCTGCATCAAAAGTGTGGCCAGCAGGGCAAGGGAGATGATTTTGCCCCTCAACTCTACTCTGGTGAGACTCTACATGGAGTACAGCGTCCAGCTCTGGAGTCCTCAGCACAAGAAGGACATGGATCTGTTGGAAAGGGTCCAGTGGAGGGCCACTAAGATGATCAGAGGGCTGGAGAACCTCCCCTATGAAGACAGGCTTAGAGAGTTGGGAGTGTTCAGCCTAGAGAAGAAAAGGCTCCAGGGAGATGCTATAGTAGCCTTCAGGTATTTGAAGGGGGCTACAGGAGAGATGGGGAGGGACTCTTGATCAGGGAGTGTAGTGATAGGATGAGGGGTAATGGTTTTAAACAGAAAGAGGGGAGATTTAGATTAGATCTTAGGAAGAAATTCTTTCCTGTGAGGGTAGTGAGGCACTGGAACAGGTTGCCCAGAGAAGTTGCGGCTGCCCCATCGCTTGCTGTGTCCAAGGCCAGGCTAGATGGGGCTTCAAGCATCCTGCTCTAGTGGGAGGTGTCCCCACCCATGGCAGGGGGGTTGGAAGTCAATGATCTTTAAGGTCCCTTCCAACACTATCCATTCTATGATTCTATGTGTTACTACCCTTGCAGAACACTTTTGTTAACTGGGAACTGTTGGGCAGGTGTATTCTATTTTGGAACAGGTAACGTGCATCAGGCTTGGCAGGGCATGTGGCATGGTAGGGCAGGAGCAGGGCAAGTACTAAACCTACCTTCCTGCCTTTTTAAATGGAGGTACAGCAGGTGGGCATCAGTATCCCGGAGGGAAGCAAAGCACTCTGCAGACAGTCTGCGGTGCCCCTGTGGGCTGCGGTACCTCGGGTGTCGACACAGGGCTGGTGCCAGGGCTGGCAGGAGATGCCTGCCGCCGTTGCCTTGGGGATCTCACTGGCGGGCTGCGCGCAGGCAGCAGGCCAAGAGAACG